>CM045895.1:3651339-3688839 GCA_025169545.1 Anguilla japonica
TCTCCCACGGTGTAGGGCTCTCCCTGGGTGTAGGCCCAGACTGAGTGGTGGGCGGAGTCAGAGGCTCTCCCTGGGTGTAGGCCCAGACTGAGTGATGGGTGGAGTCAGAGGCTCTCCCTGGGTATAGGCTCAGACTGAGTGGTGGGCAGAGTCAGAGGCTCTCCCTGGGTGTAGGCCCAGACTGAGTGGTGGGCGGAGTCAGAGACTCTCCCTGGGTGTAGGCCCAGACTGAGTGGTGGGCGGAGTCAGAGGCTCTCCCTGGGTGTAGGCCCAGACTGAGTGGTGGGCGGAGTCAGAGGCTCTCCCTGGGTGTAGGCCCAGACTGAGTGGTGGGTGGAGTCAGTCATGCCTTGCCAGCCAGCATTGGCATGTGACCCCCCCCATTCTGGGTGTCCCTGCTCTCTGACCCCCTCTCGAGCCGGCCCCCCCCTCCGTGCCCCTCCCTGCTGGCCTCCTGATCAGACAGTCAGGATAACGGGAGGGGCGGAGCCTGCTGCAGGGTCCAATCAGGGCCCTTCCACTCGGGCCTGCAGGCCAACTGTCCTTCAGAGCTTTAGGCCGGCTCACTGGCTCCGCCCACAAGGCTAACCTTCATGTCCCGCCTCCGTCCCGCCTGTCACTCACACGGTATCCGTCAGACTCCCGCCCCGTGTGTCCCGCAGAGAGGAGGCCGGTGTGTGCGTGTTTCAGTGAGCACCTAACGTCATTCAGTGCTAGCGGCTTCTGACCTGGTCAGTGTTAATTAACTGTTTTGATTGGTTGCGTGTGCATACGTTAATAAACTGCTTTGATTGGTCGCGTGTGCATACGTTAATAAACTGCTTTGATTGGTCGCGTGTGCATACGTTAATTAACTGCTCTGATTGGTCGCGTGTGCATACGTTAATTAACTGCTTTGATTGGTTGCGTGTGCATACGTTAATAAACTGTTTTGATTTGTCGCGTGTGCATACGTTAATGAACTGCTTTGATTGGTCGCGTGTGCATACGTTAATTAACTGCTTTGATTGGTCGCGTGTGCATACGTTAATAACTGCTTTGATTGGTCGCGTGTGCATACGTTAATAAACTGCTTTGATTGGTTGCGTGTGCATACGTTAATGAACTGCTTTGATTGGTCGCGTGTGCATACGTTGTTAAACTGCTTTGATTGGTCGCGTGTGCATACGTTAATAACCTGCTTTGATTGGTCGCGTGTGCATACGTTAATAAACTGTTTTGATTGGTCGCGTGTGCGTACGTTCCGACGTGCCCAAAAGAAAGACTGGAATCGCTCTTTTGAAAGTTAGATCACACATTTTTCAGAATGTAACCATCCACACAATTGGGAGGAGTCGGGTTTCGTGTAATTTGTCTAACAATGCTGGCTTTTGCACTAGATAGAGGATGTTCAACGGGGAATAACCTGATCACTTGTGTGTCTATCCATGTTTTCTGTCTGAGTTGTAACAAACTTATGATTTTGCGGTCATGTTAGTACAGTGCGTTATATACATTTAGCGAAACATAGGTGCACTTGGTTAAAAAAAAAGGAATGGCGGATATTGTAGAGATTTTAAAAAAAAAAAAAACTAAAAAAAACGAAAGAAAATGTTGCCAATTGGACACGTGAAAACGTCACTGTTTTTTGCATTTATTTATTCATTTATTTACAAGTGTGTGAAATACTGCATGCAGTGCAACCTGACTCTAGCTTCTGAGAAATAAACGATCACTGAAGAAATAAAACCCATTAAAGAGGATCCTGTGTACATGCCGGTCGACTTGGTCTCTTTTTTTTCCCAGGCATCCTTTCCCATCTCTGCTAAGTGTGGGTTTGTCTATAAGACTTTGGAATGAGGTTATTAGATTAAATAGCATAGATTCATGCATGTAGCAATATGTAGAAAACTCACAGTGTATTTACAAAAACATTATGATATTATAATGGTAGGGAGATAAAATGATCAGAGATCAGATCAACGGAAGTGCCTGATAACTGTTATTGTGCTACAGTCGTGGGTGGAGCTGGGGTCATGTGACCTGGAGTCTTTGCTCTGGGGGCCAATAAAACGAGGAGGAGAGAAGAGCAGGGTCAGACAAGGGTTGGTAATGCTTCCATGGCAACACTATCAACAGCAGTGGAGGGCTCCATTTTATGATGCCTTGTGTTTTTAATGGCCTTCACAATCATTGAGCTTGATTTCCCACAGCACATTAGCCAAATAACATGATACGATACTAATAAACAACAAAAAAAAAAACACACTGTGGGCATTACCAAAACATTTTAAAGCTGAAACGACTGATTTAAACGTAGAACGTGACTAACATAGCCTTTAGTCTATGCTGAATATATACCTGAATTAACTGCATCACTTTGCACCACCACCAGAACCACGCCCCCCACACCCCCGCCCCCCAAAAAAAAAAACACCTGAGGAAAACCTAGCAAACCTTTCACAGTGAACGTTCTGTTCAAAAGACAGAAGTTTGAAACAGAATACTTTAATTTATATAGAATAAAACTCAATGTGTTAATTGAACAGGAGGTGCTTTATATTTGTATATCATTGTGTTCTTATTGTTACATTTTTTGATTTGTTTAGGTGTATGTATTGAATCATACATTAGCAAATGAAACAGTCAAAACTCAAATAAATTAAAAGGTCTTAGAACTACTTCTAATTAGGTCAATGTTAATCCCAGTTTAGAATATTAGAAAAATTATCATTTTATGGAAAAACGTACGAGAAGAGAATACTTCTGGTCCCAAATTTGATGAATTTGCATTTTTTTAATGTAAAATGTCTTCTCTTTTAATCTAATCACACTTTCTTAGTCTATTCATAATACATAATTGTAATGCAAAAATCCACCCTAACATAAAGGCATGGTCACAGAATAAATTAGTGTGTGTGTGTGTGTGTGTGTATGAGTTCTGCATATATGAATGTATATGTGTCTGCACATGTGTATGTTTGTGTGTGTGTTCATGCTTACGTGTGTGTGTGCGTGCTTGCATGTATGTGTGTGTGTGTTCTTTAGTGTGTGCGTGTGTGTGTGTATGTTAGTGTGTGTATGGATGCTTGCGTGTGTGTGTACACATGTATGTGAGTGTGGACATGTAATACTATCTTTGTGAGAACCAAATGTCCTCACAAGGATAGAAAGATGAGGAAAATTACGGAAAGTGAGGACATTTTGCTGGTCCTCACAATTTCAAGAGGCTGTTTTAGGGTTAGGATTAGGGTTAGAGTTAGGGTTAGAATTAGGTTAAGGTTAGGGTTAAGGTTAGGCATGTAGTGGTTAGGGTCAGAGGTTACGGAATGAATGTAGTCAATGGAAATCAGTCGGAAGTCCTCACAAATATAGCAGTACATAACATTGTGTGTGTGTGTGTGTGTTAGTGTATGTGTGTATGTGCATGTGTGTGTGTGCATGTTTATGTTAGTATATGTGTGCGTGCGTGCTTGCGTGCATGTGTGTGTATGCACGTGTATGTTAGTGTGAGAGTGTGTGTGTGTGTGTGTGTGTGTGTGTGAATGTGTGTATGTTAGTGTGTGTGCGTGCGTGCTTGCGTGCGTGTGAGTGTATGCACGTGCATGTTAGTGTGAGAGTGTGCGTGTGTGTGAATGTGTGTATGTTAGTGTGTGCGTGTGTGTGTATGTGCGTGTGTGTGTATGCGTGTGTATGTTAGTGTGTGTGCCTGCATGTGTGTGTATGCACGTGTATGGTAGTGTGAGAGTGTGTGTGTGTGTGAATGTGTGTATGTTAGTGTGTGTGTGGGTGTGTAAATTCACAGGTAGGAGTAAACAGTGATTAATGCGGGAGTAGACCAGGCCAAAGGCCGGCCATAAACCCAGGTTACAGAGGGACACAGTTCACTCATTGCAGAGCCCACACACGAGGCTGTGCCTCTCTCTCCTGGGAAAACCATCACTGGACCCCTCAGCAGACACCCCCAGCGGGTCGGGAACCTGTGAGTACGACACACCCAACCCCGTCTTTCCTCGAAGCACAGCCTGCTCTCCCATCTCTGCTACAGAGACAGGAAGAGCGTTAAAGAGCAAAGCAAGGTACGGCATTCAGGTAGGGAGGAAGTCACCTGAGACCAAAGCACGACGCAGAAACTTCCAGAAGTGATTTTTTTTTTTTTGCAAAATCAATGTCTTTCTGTAACTGGAACGGATGGCTTTCTTGGACAGCACTTCTGTATTAAAGTATACTATATAATGTAGTTAGCCGGAAAGAGGGAGAGTCTTTCAGTTTTGTTGCTCTCGTAAAACCTCAGTTAACCTGCGTCAGTTCATCACACCTTAATATTTATCAAGGTCAGAAACTAGCTCTAAATATTCTGTACAACAGGGGGTTGCTGAAGATTTCTAGAAGTGTGAAATACAGAGAACAATTCTTATGGTTGCAGGACTTTCTGTTTTTATGTGACCTGTAAAAAATACAGCCTCCAGTCAATGACTTGAAGATTTCTTAGGGAGATTAGCATAATGCATGTTTTTGACATTATTAATATCAAATACATTATTAAAAACTAAATTACTTTTAATAACTTCATGTTTCATCGGCCTCACAGCTCAGAAAAACCATAGAAGAGGTATTTCAAGCATTTGACTAAAAACCACGCATTTCTATTTGTGATATTACAAAAATATACAAAGAAAATGTGAACTGTTGTCTTGGAAAATGTCTTTTTTATCCACATAGATGAATCCAGGTTCTAAAGTAATTATTACTCATAGTTATATTATTTATACTCAGAGTTACAATACACCTGCAAACCAATAGGCATTCAATGATACTTAACTAGTGATAAGAACCTTTCTCATAATAGCTATTTTATGACATCACACTGATAACAAGGAACATTCCTTATGAACATAGTCTTTTATCCACACTGATAGGACAATAGGAATGTGTTCTAAAGGCACCTAATGTTGCAAAGTGCTCCATGCTGCGACTTAAAAAGTATAATTTACTAAGGTCAGGAGCTGAACAAGATAATAAACCTGAACAGTGAGATACAGTAAGATAGTAGCAGTAATAGTAGAGCAGAGAGATGGTGTGGGACCTACCAGTCCATCTGAACCCTGACCCTAACCCTAACCCTCCGTCTGGAACCTTTTACACAAGAACAGTCTCCACCCAAAGCACACCTTCCAGGGCCTGATCAAATCAGCTTTGCTCAGGTTCGACAGAATATCCACACAGTATACAGATTTGAAGAGGCCACCAAAACCGTCTTCAATGCATTAAAACCAAGGGGGGGTATTCTAGATCTTTCCTCAGACAGATCCGGAAGACATTGCTGACAACGAAACTACAAGACGCTAGAAGAACCGTCCCACTCATCACCATCTACTCTGCACTCAGCAAAGCAGCAAACAGGAACTCAAACAGAACCTGGCCAGGACCTTGCAAAACACAGACCTGCTGCAGGACTACAAAATCATCTCTGCCTACAGAAGAAACAAGGACCTCAAAGACCGTCTGGTGAGCAGCAAACTACCAGAAATCAACACTGTACCCACACAAGACCTGGTATTTTACAAACAGGCCACTGCAGTCATGAACAACATGACAAACACAACATGCCATATTAAACAAGCACTTAAAGTCAATGTATACAACTGTATAAAAGTTATGTAGTGTAATCTCTGTAACATAAAAAATGTAGGAGAATCAGGTAATAAGATTAGGACTAGATTAGTGCAATTCATATATAACATTAAAAATCATAAAAACACAGATAAGACACACACCTAGTCGCTCACTTCCTTTACCATGGACTTGAGGCACTATAAATATTGGGCCTTCAAACAAATGTAAACTGGACACCAGAGGCCAGACCAAATTCTTCCTTCTTCAGTACACAGTGCAAACTTCTCTTTCCCAAAGGGCCCTCATAAAGGGTAACTTGGGAAGGAAGGATTTTTCCTAATTTAACCCTCCATTTGAACCCTCACCTTCCATCTGAACCCTAACCCCTAACTCTCCATCTGAACCCTAACCCCTAACCCTCCATTGAACCCTAACCCCTAACTCTCTATCTAAACCCTGTCACTCCATCTGAACCCTAACCCTCCATCTGAGCCCTAACCCCTAACCCACCATCTGAACCCTAACCCCTAACTCTCTAACTGAACCCTAACCCCTAACCCTCCATCTGAACCATAACCCCTAACCCTCCATCTGAACCCTAACCCCTAACTCTCTATCTAAACCCTGTCACTCCATCTGAACCCTAACCCCTAAACCTCCATCTGAACCCTAACCCTAACCCACCATCTGAAACCTAACCCTCCATCTGAACCCTAACAACTAAATCCTCCATCTGCACTATAACCTTCCATCTGAACCCTAACCCCTAACCCTCCATCTGAACCCTAACCCCTATCCCACCATCTGAACCCTAACCCTCCATCTGAACTCTAACCTTCCATCTGAACCCTAACCCCTAACCCACCATCTGAACCCTAACCCCAAACCCTCCATCTGAACCCTAACCCCTAACCCTCCATCTGAACCCTAACCCCTAACACTTCATCTGAACCCTAACCCCTAACCCTCCATCTGAACCATAACCCCAAACCCTCCATCTGAACCCTAACCCCTAACTCTCTATCTAAACCCTGTCACTCCATCTGAACCCTAACCCCTAAACCTCCATCTGAACCCTAACCCCTAACCCACCATCTGAAACCTAACCCTCCATCTGAACCCTAACAACTAAATCCTCTATCTGCACTATAACCTTCCATCTGAACCCTAACCCCTAACCCTCCATCTGAACCCTAACCCCTATCCCACCATCTGAACCCTAACCCTCCATCTGAACTCTAACCTTCCATCTGAACCCTAACCCCTAACCCACCATCTGAACCCTAACCCCAAACCCTCCATCTGAACCCTAACCCCTAACCCTCCATCTGAACCCTAACCCCTAACACTTCATCTGAACCCTAACCCCTAACCCTCCATCTGAACCCTAACCCCTAACCCTCCATCTGAACCCTAACCCCTAACACTTTCATCTGAACCCTAACCCCTAATCCTCTATCTGAACCCTAACCCTCCATCTGAACCCTAACCCCTAACCCTCCATCTGAAGCACAGAACCTGGAGCAGATTGCAGGAGGGATCTGTAAGCATTCAGAGAGAATCAAAATGGCTCCAAACTCATCTTAATCTGGGAATTATGCATGGTGTAAATCTCAGTATAATATATGCAACAGATAGTGAGTGTAAAAGTGTAATTACAGCATATATTATTTTAACATGAAAGTGATCATTGCCATGTTTAAAACATCAAGTCAATGCAAACTAAAAATGACCTCTTTGGGTAAGGCTGATGTTTATGAAATGCAATTAATTAATGTAAAATTAAGGAAGGAATAGAATGCCATCTTTATATATTTAGATTATTTAGATTAATATGATTATTGTACTGGCTTGGCAGAGGCTCTTATTTAGAACCATTAAAGCAGGATGAGTGAGTTTTATACCAAATAAGCGTAATCAGCAAAGATAAAGAGAAACACACAGTGTGTATCTCCAGCTCACACCATCACCTTCCTTCTCCATCAGCATATCATGTTCAGACAGGAAGCTGTGGAGATGCACAGGAAGTTCAGTGTGAATCCAGCCAAACGCTCAGTGGCAGAACGGCTCCAGACCAGGGAAAATCAGGCCAATCAGACACAGGGATTTTGACCTGGGACAGTGGCAAACAGCGCCCCCTCTATGTTGTTCTGCCAATATCTGCCTCTTAACCCTGAGCTACGCATGTCTTTCTACTTAACTGTTCAGAGAGCAGACATTCCCAGAGGTTACCCTGAGGATACCAATCAGCATTTCAGTTAGCAGAAAAGTACTGTATGTCTTTAGGCTACAAAATATTTCAAATATTACGTTCTGTCAGCAAAACAAGTGGACATAGATGGAAATGAGTAAAGTGTAAATTTGGCACTGATATCAGGATGATTTTTTTACTTAGAGAAAGCTGTCAAAGCAACTGCTAGAGCAGTTTGGCTGGTCATGTAGTACAAACAGGCCTTCAGAGTGCTCAAATTCAGGCTTCATGCAGAACTAGATACTCTGTAAACGGTTGGTAGCGGATGGTTCTAGATGGCTGAATGACCTGTTCTCCTCATTATGTATTCTTATGTTCTCATGTTCTAGATGGGCTGAATGACCTGTTCTCCTCATTATGTATTCTTATGTTCTCATGTTCTAGATGGGCTGAATGGTCTGTTCTCCTCATCATGCATTCTTATGTTCTTATGTTCTAGATGGGCTGAATGGCCTGTTCTCCTCATTATGTATTCTTATGTTCTCATGTTCTAGATGGGCTGAATGGTCTGTTCTCCTCATTATGTATTCTTATGTTCTTATGTTCTAGATGGACTGAATGTCTGTTCCTCCTCATTATGTATTCTTATGTTCTCATGTTCTAGATGGGCTGAATGGCCCGTTCACCTCATTATGTGTTCTTATGTTCTTATTTGGTGAACAGGTACCAGCGCAGTACTGTTGTGACCCCAATTTGTTTAACAATGAGCAAAGCACGGGTGCTCTGGAAATCGGGATCGCGTGGAGAACCTTACCTAAAATGAGTGCTCTAGATAATCACAGTGCTGAACACCCCCCCCCCCCCCACACCCCACCCTGCTCACTTCCTGTTTGTTTCTACAGGTCTCAGAGCCGGTGCCCAACTCACCCTTAGAGATGCCATGGCAACCCATGGCACAGGCAACAGTATGCGGCACCGTGGCGATGCCAAGGATCACCACGGCAATGCCCCTCCTTCAGAGACCGATCCTAAGATGCATGGTGAGTTGCCCCTCCCTCCAGTGGCTGAAAGCCAATGAATGAACAGTCAACCCTCCCTTTAATGACTGATAACCAATCAGTGACGTGCCAGCCACCCATGTGATGACCAATAACCAATCAATGAATTGCATTTTCATAATGACTGACATGTACATTTTTGCATGTAAACAAAGGATGATTCCCTTTCAAGAACCAATCCATGAATACAATGCAGGGATGGACAGTATTTCATATACACTTGTATATATTTGATATGTAATATGAGTTTGCTTTTTTGTGTAGTTTTATACCTCTGTGCAACCTGCAAATCAGCCTGCACTTCCACCATTTTGATTGTAGTTTATGGATATGATCACTTGGGAGATATTTTGTCCTCTGTAACAGGATACATTAGCATTTAACATTTTTGCCTTCTGAGGTATATTTGCATTAATAAAATTAATGGTGATTGACAATCACATGTAAATGACTGAGGCAGAAAAGGGTTTATAGGTATGTGTGTGTGTTTGTGTGTGTATGCATGTGTGTGTGTGTGTGTGTGAATGCGTGCATGTGTGTGTATGTGTGTGTGTGTGTATATGTGTGTGTGTGTGTGTGTGTTCATATGTGTGCACACGTGTGTGTGTGTGCATGCATATGTGCATGTGTTCGTGTGTGTGTGCGTGTGTGTGTGTGCAGGTGCTGTGGAGGCTGAGACTGAAGAGGATGATTTGATTCAGTGGAAGAGACACATAGAGGTGAGGAATGTGATTGACAGCTGTATGTTTTGTACATTTTGGTATGCTGACCATTTTAACAAAATGCAACAAAAAATGTAAACCATCAGGAGTGGGGAGGTGAAGACTACTACCTAGGACACGGTGAGAAGATGGAGAACATAGAGCACAGCATCAGATCAGAGACATAGAGCAGCGTGGCCTTTCTTTGAGCCTCTCCAAAAGCAAGACAATGGGGAATAAGAGCACTAATTTCAGCTTGGTTTCAGTTTCACTTTTTATTATGATCTTGATTCCTTTAGAGAGTCGTGCTCTGACATGGAGCCAGAAGGATTTTGGTGTGTTTCAGCTCAAGTTCTTAATTTAAGCCACTGATTTGCCTAAAGAGCCCACACGCCTTGTTTTTGAGGTCCAAATTGGCTGCTGACTGAAAGGAAACCACAGGAAATCTGCAGGCACTTCAGCCCTCCAGAGCTGGATTTTGATAGTCCTCAGGACTTAAATCTAAACTTAACGATGCCCTTGAATATGCAATGCGCTTTTGATGAGCCCTCAGAGAAACCCTCTTTAACTGAACTGAGAAACAGATGAAAGGTGACACAAACGCTCCATGTGGAATTGAATGAATGCGTGATTTCATCAGTTGTTCCCTGTTGCCGTGACAATGACCCTGCAGCAGGTGAAGGCGGAGCTTATGGAGCAGATGCAGGCATCAGTCAGCGACCTTCTGGACAAGGCCATCTCCGAGTCCTGCAGTCATACCCCCGCCATGGTCACCTAGTCGCCAAGGGCGACAGCCTGGCCAAGGGAAAGTCCAGGAGGTGAGGTCACTGAACCAGGTTTCAGAATGCCCCCACTCACAGACAGCAGGTGTGCACTTCTCTTAAATAACTCCTGGGCTGCTGGGCGATTCATCCCGTTAAGGCACTATTCTAATTTTAACATGACATATAACATATGTTATTTAACATATATATATATAACATAAAATAACATAACAATAGCATGGCATAGCATAACATAACATAGCATGACATAAAATACCATATAGCATAGCATAACATAGCATAGCATAACATAAAATAGCATAGCATAGCATAACAAAACACAGCACAGCATAGCACAGGATAGCATAGCATAGCATAGCATAGAATAGCATATAATAGCATAACATAATACGGTACAACATAGCATAGCATAACATAGAATAGCATAGCATCACATAACATAGCATGCCACATACTACTGCATTTCAGATTAAGCATTTAACATGCATCTGCGAAGGACACACGGTGCATCACCAGGAAAAACTCCCAAAAAAACTGCCATCAGCCTCTGCTGCTCCAGTCAGGCATCCTCAATGAGCTGAAATTCTACCAAAACATACTGCTGACGTTTCACCCTATTTTATTTTTTTTATTTTTTTATTTCCAGAACTGACAAAATGGAAGACAGAAAGGTGTTCATGAACAGAAGATCAATACTGGAGTGAGTATGTGAACACGTGGACTGGGTGTGGAAGCAGAGTTTGAATTACCGGGGAGATACATGGAGCTCAGCTTCCCCAAATGAGTGCCCCCCCCAAAAAAAAAAAAAAAAAACAAAACTATAACCTCATGTTTGGTGGGGTAACTAAAATGACACTGTCTGAGATCACAGTCCCCCCATCAGTGAGTACAATCTCTCCCACAGTCCAGCCCCCTCCCAGGCCACAATTTTCGCAGACCCTTGGGGGCAAATATCCCCCCCCCCCCAAAAAAAAAAAGAAGCCAGAGTGTAGTTCATCATCTCTGTTTAAGTACATCAGACGCAAACCAAAGGTAATTCACTCGTAACCGATTACGCCAGGAAGCACAGACCGCCCCTGTGTGCGGTGAAAGAGCAGACTACGAGGCAGAATCATTTTGGCGGCGTCACACAGGAACACAGTCATCTTCACAGGGAAGTCTGGTTCTTCTGGTCTCAAAGTGACCAAAATCAACATAAACACTGTCTGAGTCAACCTAGAGTCAACAACGGCTGGCATTTTTAGCATGACTCAAATACAATGGGAGTCTGTGTACCTGTGGGTAGCATGCATTAAATGCACTCCAAACAACCCTCACAGTAACCCCTCAACTAGTTGCTCAGCAATCTCAGAAATACAGTTCATTTGGCAATTGTGGATATACAGTATATGTACTACGTGGCCAAAAGTATGTGGACACCTGACATCCAACATCTGATCAAAAATTATGGGCATTAATATGGAGTTGGTCCCGCCTTTGTTGCAATAACAACCTCCACTATTCTGGGAAGGCTTTATACTAGATGCTGCAGGGATTTGCTTCCATTGAGCCAGAAGAGCATTAGTGAGGTTGAGCACTGATTGGGCAATTAGGCCAGGCTCGCAGTTGGCCTTTCCGATTGATCCCAAAGATATAGGACGGGGTTGAGGTCAGGGCTCTGTGCAAACCAGTCAAGTTCTTCCACACCGTTCACGACAAAACCATTTCTATATGGACCTCGCTGTGTGCCCGGTGGCATGGTCATGCTGATACAGGTATGGGCCTTCGACCAAACTGTTGGGAAAAAGCAGAATTGTCTAGAATGTTACTGTATGCTGCAGCATTAAGATTAGCCTTTAACAGAACTAAGGGGCCTAGCCCAAACCATGAAAAAACAGCCCCAGTCCAAGGGATGTCCAGATACTTTTGGTCATATAGTGAATTTGATGGATAATTTGCCAAAACCTCTTCTTGGGATGCGCAATTCATATGTACTGTGAAGGGAAAACTGAATATTCACTTGGGTGAAATTTAAGGTCCTCTCCTTCCTTCTCCACAGTGAGCTGTTTGAGATCAACCACATCCGGACCATCTACCACATGTTCATAGCTGCTCTATTCCTCTTCATCTTCAGCACCTTGGCGGTGGACTACATCGATCAGGGCAGGTAGGGCGGAGAATATGAGGAATCACTGAATGGTTAGGATATCAGTAGCCTGTTTAGCCCTGTTTTGCAGGGATTAGCACTGTTTAGACCTATTTAGTCCTGTTTAACCCTGTTTAGTGCTTTTTAGCCCTAGGTAGTCCTGTTTAACCCTGTTTAGTGCTGTTTAGCACTATTTAGTCTTGTTTAGCAGTGTTCAGCCCTGTTCAACCCTGTTTGGTCCTGTTTAGCAGTGTTCAGCCCTATTTAGTCCTGTTTAGCCCTGTTCAGCCCTATTTAGCCCTATTTAGCCCTGTTCAGCCCTGTTTAGCCCTGTTTATCCCTGTTCAGCCCTGTTTAGCCCTGTTTAGCGAGTTCAGCCCTGTTCAGCCCTGTTTAGCGGGTCCAGCCCTGTTTAGCCCTGTTTAGTCCTGTTTAGCAGTGTTCAGCCCTATTTAGTCCTGTTTAGCCCGTTCAGCCCTGTTTAGTCCTGTTTAGCCCTGTTCAGCCCTGTTTAGCCCTGTTTAGCGAGTTCAGCCCTGTTCAGCCCTGTTTAGCCCTGTTTAGCCCTGTTTAGCGGGTCCAGCCCTGTTTAGCCCTGTTCAGCCCTGTTTAGCCCTGTTTAGCCCTGTTCAGCCCCTGTTCAGCCCTGTTTAGCGGGTCCAGCCCTGTTTAGCCCTGTTTAGCGGGTCCAGCCCTGCTGCCTGTGTTGTTTGGTTATGGAGTGTGACCCTGCCAGGCTTGTGCTGGAGTTTGACCTCCTGTCCTACGCGTTTGGGAAGCTCTCCACTGTGCTCTGGGCCTGGGTGCTCATGTTCAGCTACACCCTGGCTGGACCGTACCACGTCCTGGGAACCTGGGGGGGACTCTACCACTCCAGCCGCTTCAAAGGGGTGCTTACGGCAGGGGCCGGGCTAGTGCTGGCGGCCATGCAGACGTGCATTCTGGGTGTTTTCCCCATTTACACGGTCATTCACCACCAGCTGCCCCCCGCCTCACGATTCATCATCATTCTGGAGCAGGTAGGGTCACCAACAGGCCCCCATCAGCTGGGACGTCCCATATCTGTCATGTATTCTAGTTTGTCATATGTAGCCCTCTTGTGCATCATGCTTTTGTATTGCTACCCTGTGCAAAAAATATTATTTATTAGGGTTAATAGATATGTAATCGTAATTAAATAAGATCATAGCATTACAGGTCCCAGCAGCACTCCACCTCTCCCCCATCACACCTTAGCACACCTGAGTGCGCTGTTTAATGTGCTCAGTTACTGCTGGCAATGGGAGGGGAACTCACACGGCAGGTAAAGTGCTGATGGGATGTTGGGCCTAAATGGGACAGAGTGTGTGGAGGGGGGGTGTGTGATAGGAACACACAGGTGTGTGGAGGTGAGTGTGTGGAGGTGGGTGTGTGAGAGGAACACACAGGTGTTTGGAGGTGAGCGTGTGGAGGAGGGTGTGTGAGAGGAACACACAGGTGTGTGGAGGTGAGTGTGTGGAGGTGGGTGTGTGAGAGGAACACACAGGTGTGTGGAGGTGAGTGTGTGGAGGTGGGTGTGTGAGAGGAACACACAGGTGTGTGGAGGTGAGCGTGTGGAGGTGGGTGCGTGAGATTAACACACAGGTGTGTGGAGGTGGGTGTGTGGAGATGAGCGTGTGAGAGGAACACACAGGTGTGTGGAGGTGAGCGTGTGGAGGTGGGTGCGTGAGATTAACACACAGGTGTGTGGAGGTGGGTGTGTGGAGATGAGCGTGTGAGAGGAAAACACAGGTGTGTGGAGGTGAGTGTGTGGAGGTAGGTGTGTGGAGGAAAACACAGGCTCACAGTCAGAGAGCAGGACAGAGAAACAGCTGGCAACCTGCTGGAACAGCAGCTACTGACCCACAGCCCTGGCAAAGCACACTGTGCCAAGCCATATTGGCAAAAGGAAAAGAAAGCACTCTGCGTAATGAGGGTCGATAATTGGCCTGTATCTGCTCTCAATGTCACCATGACCGCCACACCTGTTAGATGACCCCTTTTTTGGGTTCAGCGCCTTGGCAAGACGCTAGCATCCAAAGTCTGCCGCTCTGGCCTGCCAGTTTAAGGCAAACGGCTGGCCAGGGAGGCCGTGTCTGAGGACTCATTAGCTAATGCTGAGATGGCAAAGGCAAGGCTGAGTGAGTCACTTCCGCTGGCAGTAAACATCGCGCTCACTGACTGATTCAGTCAGAGATAAAGCAGGGCTGGAGTGGGGGGGGGGGGGGAGAAGGGAGGAACAGGTGAGAGAGGAGGAGGAGAGAGTGGAGGACTGTGAGAGAGAGTGAGTGTGAGAGAGTGGAGGACTGTGAGAGAGAGGAGTGTGGAGAGAGGAAGACTGAGAGAGAGGAGGAGGCAGGGCTGGAGTGGGGGGGGGGGGGAGAGAAGGGAGGAACAGTGTGAGAGAGAGAGGAGGAGTATGAGAGAGTGGAGGACTGTGAGAGAGGAGGAGTGTGAGAGAGGAAGACTGTGAGAGGAGGACTGTGAGAGGGGAGGAGTGTAAGAGAAGAGTGAGAGAGAGTGGAGGAGTATGACAGAGGAGTGTGAAATATAGGAGGAGTATGAGAAAGGACGAGTGTGAGATATAGGAGGAGTGAGAGTGGCGGAGTGTGAGAGAGGAGAAGTGTAAGAGGTTGGAGGAGTGTGAGAGATGAGAAGTGTAAGAGGAGGAGTGAGAGAGTGGTGGAGTGAGAGAGTGGAGGAGTGTGAGAGGAGGAGCGTGAGAGAGTGGAGGAGTGTGAGAGAGGAGAGAGAGAGGAGGAGTGTGAGAGAGGAGGAGTGTAAGAGGTTGGAGGAGTGTGAGAGATGAGGAGTGTAAGAGGAGGAGTGTGAGAGATGAGGAGTGAGAGAGTGGCGGAGTGAGAGAGTGGAGGAGTGTGAGAGGAGGAGTGTGAGAGAGTGGAGGAGTGTGAGAGGAGGAGTGTGAGAGAGGAGGAGTGTGAGAGAGGAGAAGTGTGAGAGATGAGGAGTGAAGAGTGAGGAGTGAGAGAGTGGAGGAGTGTGAGAGGAGGAGAGAGTGGAGGAGTGTGAGTAGAGTGTGAGAGAGGAGAAGTGTGAGAGAGTGGAGGAGTGTGAGAGGAAGAGTGTGAGAGAGTGGAGGAGTGTGAGAGAGGAGAAGTGTGAGAGAGTGGAGGAGTGTGAGAGGAGGAGTGAAAGAGTGGAGGAGTGTGAGAGAGTGGAGGAGTGTGAGAGGAGGAGTGTGAGAGAGGAGAAGTGTGAGAGAGTGGAGGAGTGTGAGAGGAGGAGTGTGAGAGAGGAGGAGTGTAAGAGGTTGGAGGAGTGTGAGAGATGAGGAGTGTAAGAGGAGGAGTGTGAGAGATGAGGAGTGAGAGAGTGGAGGAGTGTGAGAGATGAGGAGTGAGAGCGTGGAGGAGCGTGAGAGAGAGGGGGCATTTTCCTGGCCTTAGCTGCAGCCCTCCGCTCTGCTGACCTGTACTTCAGCGATGTCTCAATCACATTGTTTTCCTGAGTGTTTCTGCCCAAGGGCCAGTGTTAGGGGCCTGATATTTCTATGGCCAGGCTAGTGGGGTGATGAGCGAGCATTTTGCACAAAGAAGGGACATTTAGCCTCTTTGAGGCATCTTTAGTTCAGCTGTGACCCTCGGGCGATAGAAACCATCACTCTACATTAGCGGCGTTTATCAGAAGCCATTATCCTGAGTGGCTCACTGAAGGAAGTGGACAGGGTTTCTGAACAGCTCAGTAAAAGCCCTGGCAGCTGCAGGATAGGATCGGTAGCACGCTGATTCTTCTCTTTGCTTTTAGATCCGCTTCCTGATGAAAAGCTATTCATTTATCCGGGAGAACGTTCCAGAAGTCATACACAAGACAAAACAGGGTAATATCTCGAAATACTATAATACCACTGCACTATATATTCACTCTGTTACCTGACTTCAGTGACAAGCAAGCCCAGAGATTTTGAGCTGAAATCGAGGAGGACACAACTGGCAGTATGCAATTCAATCATTGATTGGCGGAAGGATCCACACACCTTCTTTCCGAGGCCTATTATTGGCTGCTGATTTGAAAGAAACCAAAAATACTTCCTGTCCCTCCTGGTCAAGAGCTTGAGAGCCCTGAGCTAACAGCTTAACGTGTCTAGAGCCAAAAGCAGCGGACCCCATCCCTGGTCCTGGAGATCCACAGGCTCTACAGCCTTTTGTTCTCACATTTGAAATCCACATTTGAGACCCTTTGAAACCGGGTTAGAATGTAAGCTAGCTCTATACTAGGTTTGCCATCACTTGTTACCAAGCCAGTATTAAAATTCAGCTGGGTTTTAGATCAAAATGGTCCCACAGCATGCTTGTTATCCTAGCTAGCTAGCTAGCTAACTGTTGAATTACATTCAAAACAGAAGCTACAATAAACGCAATTATATACAGAGATATGGAAGAAAATGTGTCCTGTAGCCATGAGTTAAATACAGAATGTCTATTCTACTGTCCAAATAAGGGAGGATTCCATGTTTTGTGGGATGATTGTCAACCCTAAATCAAGCTATACGCTAAAGTAACTACAACCGTGATTCAGCGTTGCTGTCAAGAGTGAAATTAGACATTGAAAAGGGGAGGGGATGTAACAATAATTCAAAATCTAAAGAATGACCTTGCTGCTTTAGAATGTTGGATTTTGTACATGATTCATTTTAGAACTGTTAAAGGCCAATGTGGCCGGTTATCGAAAATTAATTCACATGCTTGGACCAATCAGATTCGAGTATTCAGCCAAGCCATTGTATAATTAGTGCTAAAACTAGACCCTATGGTCTAGGACCAGCATTTGGGGTACCCTAGTAATATGTTGCTTTAACCCTTTAAGGTGTGAGATCACAAATATGTGTTTAGAATGTTCTTAACTGAACATTCTAATGCTGATGTCACAATCACTACTGGTAACTGAAAGTCATGGAGTTCTAGAACACTGACTCAGAATTTTGAAAAAAACATTAAAAAGACAAAAAACCCTACTTTTCAAAGGGTTAGCCTGCTGCATTCAGTAAAGTCTAACTGGGCTGTATCTGTTATTCAGGGATATCTCCCAGACTGCCCACATTCTCCAGCTATTTGTACTTCCTCTTCTGCCCGACGCTGATCTACAGGACTCCTACCCCAGGTGAGGCCAACGCTCATACACAACCGTACATTTCATTTACTTCTTTTTTTGCATTTAATCTTCCTTTCACCAGGCGGTCCCATTGAGAGACTGCATATGATCTGTTTACCAGTGGTGGGCTGGCCAAGTGTGCAGTACACACACCGTGTGAAGGCTCTGATAGAGATCAGCGACACGCGATTAAGAGCAGAGAATGACAACAGTTAAAGACAGTTACATACCTCCTAAATATCCTCCAGGAATGTTGATTTAAAGTCTTTCAGCAAAGCAGCTCTCTAGGAGCAGGGGTGTCCACTCTCATCAGTCCACATAGAAATGTATCCCTTATAGTAATTTGATCAAGGATTGAGAGCACAGATTATAGGACTTGCCGATGGCTGTAGCATACAGAAGATTCACTATGTGGCCAAAAGTATGTGGACAGCTGACGTCCAACATCTCATCCAAAAATGTGGGAATTAATATGGAGTCGGTCCACCCTTTGCTGTTATAACAACCTCTACTCTTCTGGGAGGGCTTTATACAAGATGTTGGAGCATTGCTGCAGGGATTTGCTTCCATTCAGCCAGAAGAGCATTAGTGAGGTCCGGCATTGATTTAGTGATTAGGCATGGCTCACAGTTGGCTTTCCAACTGATCCCAAAGGTATTGGATGGGGTTGAGGTCAGGTCTCTGTGCAGACCAGCCAAGTTCTTCCACACCATTCTCAACAAAACCGATTTTATATGGACCTCGCTGTGTGCCAGGGGCATTATGCTGAAACAGGAAAGTGCCTTCCCCAAATTGTTGGAGTATCACAGAATCATCTAGAATGTGATTGTATGTATTGAGATTTGCCTTCACTGGAACTAAGGGGCCTAGATCCAGGCCATGAACAACAGCCCCAGACCAAAGTGTGTCCAGAAACTTTTGGTCATGTAGTGTATGACTGTAAAGCTCAAAGAGCAGCTTCGTAAAGACAGCGTTCCCAAACTATACATAAAGGTTTTTAGTCTGTGCTTCACAGTTCACTCATTTACTGAGACAGTAGGCACTCCTGAGGATGGGGGTATGCTAACAGTCCTATGTTCTAAGGCCCAATGATGCACAGACTGCAGAACTAACAATGAGTTACACACAGCTCAGCAACTTACATACAGCTATAGCTTCGCTTTATGTCAAAGCACATATGCTCCTCTTGATTATCAATGTGCGTGATGTTCTGGCCCTAGTATTTTAATCAGTATTACGACCTTTAATCATTTGTTTAAATATGATATCTCATAACAGGAACCCCTACATAAGGTGGAACTATGTTGGAGTGACCTTTGCTCAGGTAAGTCAGTGTTCGTTTTTGTGCTAAAGAGGAAACTACATTTCCTGTCTCTCTTCAGGTGAATTTGCACCTGTTTGCATATCCCCAGGCAAGCAAAGCAAATGTAAACAGTTCCAACATGGCTGAGTACTGTGGCATATTGTATCCATGGCAACTAGTAAGTGCCTCTGTTACACCTGAGACAAACATGAGAAAATTAGAAACAAAACAAGCTAATTTATCAATAAAACATTTTATTAAAACAAATTAATACAGGGGTGATATTATTTATTTAAAATATCAATTTAGTGCTAAATAGAGATGTGCCAATATTCCTTTTATATGTTTCTGTATGATAAATACTTAAATTTTTTTTTGTTTTAAAATTTTATTATGCATTCTAAAAATGTAATTTTTGGGTCCTGCAACTCACACAACACAATTATTGCACTTGTGTCCCAGGATTTAATCTACCTATTTGCTTCCACTGCCTTCACGTGCACCTGCACGTAAAATTCCTTGGTATCAAAAAGACCTCTCAGCACCAGGGATTTTGGGCCCCATGAAAAGATTTGACAATAGGCCCCACCACCCCAGGCCAGCCAAAAAAATCCAGGGCCCTTGGAATTGTCCTAACTCCCCCCATACAGCACCTCTGTGCAGAACACAGATACTTCATTTAAACATATAAACTCTGAAATCTTGATTTAAAAGTAAACTTTATTTGAAATCCTTGGTCTCAGGAGTATATTAGAGGACTGCATTCAGGCTTGTGTAACTCAGGTCCCCCACCCAAACGGGCTCAGACCGCGTGTGTTTGAGACCTCCGCTGTTCTCCTGCAGATCCTGGGCTGTCTGTTCTATGCATATTTCATCCTGGTGAGGCTTTGCATTCCTGTCTTCATGAACGAGAACAGCCAGCCCTTCAGCACTCGAACCCTGGTCCTCGCGCTGTTCCACTCCACCCTCCCAGGTACCTGTGCCGCTGAGTCACCCTGCTGAACGCTGAGTCGGCATCTAAATATGAATCCCAAAAACCGTCAGCTACTGCTGGGATCATGAGCGTTTCTGCCACGTGCAATCGGTCACATGAACCAATCAGATTTGGGAATGTCACTCAAACCTCCGGAATGCTGGGTGGGGGACTGTGAGTGTATTTGCTGACTAGAGTGTTGGGCTCAGTTTGGGAATGCCGCTCTTCCTCTCAGGAATGCTGGGTGGGGGACTGTGAGTGTATTTGCTGATTAGAGTGTTGGGCTCAGTTTGGGAATGCTGTTCTTCCTCTCAGGAATGCTGGGTGGGGGACTGTGAGTGTATTTGCTGATTAGAGTGTTGGGCTCAGTTTGGGAATGCTGTTCTTCCTCTCAGGAATGCTGGGTGGGGGACTGTGAGTTTATTTGCTGATTAGAGTGTTGGGCTCAGTTTGGGAATGCTGCTCTTCCTCTGGGGAATGCTGGGTGGGGGACTGTGAGTGTATTTGCTGATTAGAGTGTTGGGCTCAGTTTGGGAATGCCACTCTTCCTCTCAGGAATACTGGGTGGGAAAACGTGAGTGTATTTGTTGAGTGTTGGGCTCAGTTTGGGAATGCTGCTCTTCCTCTCAGGAATGCTGATCCTGCTGCTCGCCTTCTTCGCCTTCCTGCACTGCTGGCTCAACGCCTTCGCTGAGATGCTGCGCTTCGCCGACAGGATGTTCTACAAAGTGAGACTCACACACACACACATACACACACACACTAACATACACACACACACACACACACTACACACACATACACGCTTCTCTGGGTACAGTCACCTTTCTCATCTCAAGTTAAACTCAAATCATTGAGCAGGTTTCATTCTCAGTCGCTTCTTTCATTGAGAATTTTTGCCTGTTTGACAGTTCAGGCAGGTGAGCTGCTGACAGCTCCCACAGAGAGAAGATGAGTTGGCATTCCTATTGGACAGGAAATAATGCTTTCCTTTCCCATAGCATTGAGATTCATTTGTAACATTTAGCCCTGAAACTCTGAAAAAGATAGTAAAGTTTATTCCTTTTTCCAGCTAGTTTATCACCTCAATTTCTCCTGATCAACCCATTTTATTAGTTATTGTACTGTTGAGCAAAGGTACTAAATCTGTGACATCAGTAACACACCCTGTTATGTGTAACAATGATGAACAATAAATGTGTCTTTAAAAGACTTCAATTAATGCTAAGCTCCTCCCCTTTCTCTCAGGATTGGTGGAACTCCACTTCCTTCGCTAATTACTACAGGACCTGGAATGTGGTTGTCCATGACTGGCTGTACTCCTACGCGTATCAAGACTTCCTCTGGGTAATCTCCCCTCACTACCAAACCTGAGGTATCAGGTGTACAGTTAGTGGATGATTAATGTCTCATGTATGTGATTATTTGCCTTAACGACTGTGCTCCCAATTTCAGGTTCAAAATACATATTTCTGCTTTTTTGTTACGACTGTATACTAGGTTTCATTTATAAACAGCAGCCTCAATCATTCTGATTCGTCGAACGCTGATCTCACGCCACCGTTCTGACCTCTGACCCCTGACCCCTGACCCCTCCCAGCTGTCCAGGCGCAGGTCTCGAACGGCGGCCATGTTGTCCGTGTTCGTCGTGTCCGCGGCGGTGCACGAGTACGTCTTCACCGTCTGCTTCGGGTTCTTCTACCCGGTGATGTTCTGCCTCTTCGCCGTCATCGGGGGTGAGTGAGGCCAAGCTGGGTTGGAACAGCAAATTTCTCCGAAGCAGTTTACCGCCGGTTGATTCAATTAGCGGCGTTAATGTGACGAGAAGCGCTTTGTCGTTCGAATGCATAACACGCAATTCCTTGCGCCCACACCCGCCAGCACACCCCCCCCCCCCCCCCCTTGACAACATCGGGTGACACCAACGGTCGACCACACCGGGTGACACCAACCCTAGCCACTGACCAGTATTCTTCACTGACGATCCATTCATACAGGTGGATATTTCCAGAAGGAGTTATCTGGAGGGTAGAATGGCAGTGGCCTTCATATGATCAAACCTGCGACCTCAAATGGTTTGTTATTCCTTTTGATTCCCTCTGGAGAGTGCCTATAATGAAACACTGTGTGAGAAGTCAACCTGTCAGCAAAGGGTTCTTTACAAAAATAACGTAGAATAAAAATGGATGGATCAGATCATCACATCTCTCTTTTAGTGCATAATTATATTACATTATCAGCCACATACTAGAAAACCATTTGTTTTCACTGTATTTTGGTTCAACAAACTTGAACTTGAAGTGTTTTTGTAAATTTATTACCCCTGGTTGTGCTATATCCAAGACTATATCCTCATACTCACCTGCTAAGCAATACATCCTCAATGTCCGTGAACGCTGGTTGTGACCAAATGACTTACAGTACATCATCTCTGCTCTTTGCCTAAACCCTTATGTACGCTCCTTTCTAAATTTCTCTGCACAATGCCCCTACTAAATACCTAACGTAAATACAATGCAATGTTTTGCTTTCCTGCACCAAAGACTGGAGTGAATTCTGAAAGCTACTGACTCTGCCCAGCAGTTCGACGCTGAGTCTTTTTAAACACTGCCTCTTTGAGGAAACGCCCTGGGGTATCGCAGTTGCCTCGGTGACATTCCCCAGAAATAAAACATGCGATCATCACATGATCGTCGTGTGATCTTCCTGTGGCGGAGGATGAGAGGGGCGTACGAGAGAAACAGCACAATATCACAAAAATACGGAGGTCATACTAGAAGCTAAATAATGAGCGATATTGGATTTCCGCTTCCTTGTTTGGAACTGTTCAGAGATGAATCTGTGAATAATGCACTGATGGGCAGTGTGCTTTTTTATTTGAGAGCACGGTGTTTACATGGGATTAACTTCATTAGCCTGAATGGGATTAAGAGAACACCAGAAACTGTAGGAATAATGAGTGTTTCCCACACACCTTACTCTGGTAGGGTATTGAATTTCCTACGACGAAAATTCAACAGTTCAAGGTAGATTTGATTCAGAGGATGAGAAAGAAAAGCCTGCACTTGCAATCAATAAAAAAAGCATAGCTTAATTATGTAAACGGTACACTGATTTTCAGCAAAATGCACATAAGGTCATTTGCTGTATGTGCTTCGGTTCGCAAAACACAAGCATATCTCAAACCTAGACAAAAAACAGATAAAAATTCTGACATTAACCATAAATTCATTCCAATTATCAAGCAATATTGAACTCCTTGTCTACCTGCCTGCCTGTCTGTTTGTTTGTCTGTCTGTACACATGCCCGTACATCCTTATAAATATCTCCCTCGTCCTCTTGGCCTTTCTGTCAGTGGTGTTCAACTTCACCCTGAACGACAAGCGCAAGAGTCCCGTCTGGAACATCATCATGTGGATCTGCCTGTTCATTGGCCAGGGCATCCAGGTGTGTCTCTACTGCCAGGAGTGGTACGCCCAGAAACACTGCCCCCCCACTGGGGTGAGTTCCGCCTGGTAACAGCTACACACACACACACGTGCGCACATACATGCTCACATAAACACATACACACACAGACACACACACGTGCGTGCACACAAACACACACACACACACACACACACGCATGCACTCACACTCATTATTATTATTATAGTACTCACTGCTGTGTAAGAACACACATCACATGCAGTCTTTGCAGGACGAGCAGAGTTTTGGCCTGGTGGCTGAGTGAATGGGGATTATGTGGGGGGAGTATTTATGGGGGGGTGGGGGCAGCGGGGGGCATGGGGGTATTTACAGCGCTGTAATCGGCTGTAATTCCCCAGATGTGAGCTTCCTGTCCTGAAGAGACAGATGGCACATGAAGCATTCGCTTCCGTCAGAAACAGACAACACCCGTCGTGTGGGAGACAGGCCGAGCAATCATTCAACCTAAACACACAATCCCCCCACACAAAAAATACATCAATAAACAACACTTCATTCGGCCAAATGCTGGTATTGAGAGGTTATTTTAGACGAGCATAAGAATAAATATTTTGAGAAAGGAGGCGGGGATAGTGAGTAATCTTAAAAGACTACCATTACGCAAGTTTAACTGAAGGACATTCCAAACTAACCCAGTAATGGTTCAAACGTTTCGTTTTTTTAGGGTGTGGAAGGTTTTGAAAACCACTTTATTTTATTGGGCTGCCAACAGATCTTTAATGTGTTGAAGTGTGAGGTGGATTTATTTACAGTGGAGCTGTTTTTGGTGGGCAGTTGATAGAAACGTTATAATGTTGTTACAGGCTATTACTCCTCACAACCTCTCTGCAATGTTGTAAAACGTTGCAGCAACGTTTTCAGCATGACTTAGATGAGATATTATCTGCTGTGTGACAGAAAGAGGAAGCTGCTAATTTGCATTGGGCTAGCTTCCAGATAAAACTGTCCAATGAACACCTTCCACCCTGCAGAAAATATACTGACCCTGTCCCTTTGATAAAAAAAAAAAAATTAAAAGCATAACATAAGAAACATAGAAAGCAAAAAAAAAAAAAAAAACAATAATTAACACTGATGTTCAGTTGTGATTTCTAGACCTCATAATCATAAACACTGCCACACTACTGAGGAAATTATTTTAGTGAAAAATATAATTTAAACTGAGCTAGGTATTGGGGGGGGGGGGGGGGGGGGGGGGGTAATACAAATGAGATTTTGTAATTGAAAAACAGAAATGTCGGAGAAGATTTTGCAAAGAAACGTCATAATCATATATAAACAATAAACAACTTTTTCTTGAATATTGCCAAAAGGATTTGTGTTTTGAATGTTTATTTGACCCAGCTCTGTCTGAGACCCCAGATCTAAAAGTTTAAAATCTGTCTGTTTGTTTTTCTGGGGGGAGCAGAAGAGTGTTTGGGAGCTGGTGATTCCCCGTTCCTGGTCCTGCAGCTACCAGTGATCTCCTTCTCACCATGGCCACCAGGGGGAGCCGCTCAGCCAATCAGGCGCTCGGAGTTCTACGGTCTCTCTCTCTGTGGTGCTTGTGGTGCGTGCCTCAGCCCTGGCTCATCCTGTTCTGAAAATGCAGGGCTCCTGTGGACTAGATCAACAGCAGCAGAAGGGATTTAAATCAGCCGCTCGAAAGAAAAACAAGAGGGGAGTTTATGAAGCAGAGAAACTTGGAACATGATCTCTGTCTTCTCTTCCAGAACTCATATCGGTTCCCACATTAATTTTGAAACACAATTCCAGCCAGAAAATCAGTGTTATAATGAACTAATTTTTTATTGTACCTCAGCGAAATCTCTTAATGACCAAAGGTTGGATCAAATTATTTTACCTTTTTATAATCACCATGCTTAAGTTAAACCTTTTTTTGTATTATACTTTATGCTTTTGTACATGTTTTATTGTAACCATTGTACAATTTTATTACAATATTCAATAAAAAAAAACTTTTACTGCTACGACTTTTAGTGAGAAACAACTTGCTAAACACTTTGCTAAAAACAGTTCACCTGCAACAGTTATCCTGGGTTATAGAATTTGATTTTACATGACCAAATACGGTATAAAAAGGTTAGAAAGGACTGAAGCCGTCACTACGGTTCTTCTGCATGTGCGCTGAAATGCAGCTTCCCTTTACTGTCATTCCAGGACACAGACCACAAAGAGCAAAATGCACACTGCCCTCTCACAGAACTTGTATGAGTCCTTTGGGGACTCGTGTATAAACAAGCTCACTCTTTCCCTCAGCACTTTTCCAGGTTATTACTGCACCCCACGGCTCCCCCTGTGTAAATGAAGCATCACTGCGGTGCTGATGTGCCCTTACTTGCTGATTCAGATTTTGAGTTTATTTGGTATCCGGTGTCTCCTGCTCTCTTCCTCTCTTGTTTTCTGACAGATGTGAAAATGCAGGCTGTGTTCGCGGACACTAAAAATATTCAGCTCTGGCGGAGCACATTTTATATCTAGAACTCACACGAATGCTGTTAGATTAACACTGAGCTTTTTTCCGTGCACTAAGTGCGATAGTTGCCTTGATGGTGTGATCGATACAGGACAGCATTAGCACCCAAAGCGCTATGTGAGCCATGAGTCCAGCGGTGGGTAACCAGGCCAGATCGATGCCCCGTATGGGGTCAGCTGCTGACCTCTGTGGGGCTGTGGGAGATGAGGGTCTCCTGTGGAGCAAGGCCAGGGTCGGGTTCTACGGTCCCCGTGCTGGTTTAGCTCTTAGCTCCCAGCGTTCATCTTAACTACACAGTAGTATAATCCCTACTGCCCTCAATAATGTCCTGATCGTATCGCTAAATGTTGCTCCATCTGTGAAACTAGCGCTTCTCTATGTTTTCTTTTTTGGGTTTATTGTACTGTTCTTTATTTTAAATCGCAGTTCCTCTTGTTCCTTCAAGTGGTGTCACCACATACTCCACAGACTGACAAAGTCATCTCCTGCCTTCTTGTCTGTCTTCTGTTGGTTGGCAACAGGAACCAAGACGGAAATTACGGAACTGTAAAAGTATGATTCTAGAAAACATTGAGAAACACGAGTTTTGCAGTAACATTCAGTGACACAATAAGAATATTATGGAGGGTAGGAAGGAATCCACTGTGTAGTTAAAATAAATGACGAGGCTAAGAGGTAAAGCAGCATCAGGAGCAGCTCTGTTCCAGTGTTTGGATGGGCCCCATGGTCTGGTGTCTGTTAAGGCTCTGTTGCAGAGTGTGGATGGGCCCCATGATCTGGTATCTGTTAAGGCTCTGTTCCAGTGTGTGGATGGGCCCCATGATCTGGTATCTGTTAAGGCTCTGTTCCAGTGTTTGGATGGGCCCCACGGTCTGGTATCTGTTAAGGCTCTGTTCCAGTATGTGGATGGGCCCCATGGTCTGGTATCTGTTAAGGCTCTGTTCCAGTGTTTGGATGGGCCCCATGGTCTGGTATCTGTTAAGGCTCTGTTCCAGTGTGTGGATGGGCCCCATGGTCTGTTCCAGTGTGTAGATGGGCCCCACAGTGTGGTATGAAATTCAGACTGTACCAGTGTCGACTGTGGTACCCAGGGAGGCATGGATTTCAGCTAGCAGGACTTCCCTGCCTTATCACAATCCACCAGCTAGCAGGACTTCCCTGCCTTATCACAATCCACCAGCCAACGGCAATGGTCCTCTGAGCTTTGCGGCAACAAACACTTGAGTTTCTGAGAAAGGCCTTATGGGGATTGTAGTCTTAATTAGCTGCAGAAGGGAAACCAGATCTTATGGGTATGGAGTAAGAGGGAAGCTTACAGGCCAGACCTGGGTCAAATAATTTATGCAAAACAGGAACCTTTCTGGCAATTTAAATAATACGTACTTCCACACAATTGCACGCTTTGTTTAGAAAAATATTTCATTTACTTTACCCCCCCCCATCTGACCATCTGGGAGGGAGTGACCTGATCAGTCTTTCTGTCTCTCTTCTATTTTCTGTTCATCTGGGACACTCACCAATGCCAAATGGAAGTAGTGCTGTTTATTTAACGTTACTCTACCCTGGAAATCAGGAAGCAGTACTTCTGACACTTCCTAGAGAACCAATGGCAGAGAAAAAAAAAACATCTGCACATTGCTCTCTTTCTGGAGCCGTGGCAAATGTCCCGGGACTGAGGTCAGACATCTCTGCAGAAACGAAAGCAGACTGTGCAGTGGATAGTCTCGGTTTTGGAGTTCTGTATCTTGTCCCGATTCCATAGCTTCAGCAGCAATGAGTGCTGATCTATCCTCCCTAAGTCCCAGAAATACAAGCCTCAAGAGCCACATATTCCACCAAAACCTGAACTACAAGGGAAATTCAGTAAAAATGAAATAAATGATATTTTCACTACAACATGTTTGTGTCATCCAGGACATTTGCATTACAACAAAAAATTTAAATATTAATTTTTTTTTTACTGGATCTTGGGAGGGTGTAAGATTGGGTATTCCAAACTTGGAGAAAAATGAAGGAAAAAGCATAATTTTTTTAAAAAGGAAGAGGAAAATTTAACACAGCAGAACATACACTCAGCAGCACAGGAGTACAGAACGATACAGAAATGCTTGTGGATGACCCTTTAAAAACAATCCCCGAAAATTCCTCTAAGACAGGCTTTGGAGCCAAATCCCAAATACATATTTCATAACGGATTCACAAACATCAGACATCAACACTCAGTACTGCAGTTAACATTCAGGAAACAGATTAGTCAGGAATATTTTATTGGCTCACTCATAACTCATAACATAATACATTCCCACAAAAAAAACAAAAAAAAACATAACACAAAATTAACAGCAAAATTTTTTTTAAAATGCACGTTGAGAGCAGGACTGCACCGTGTCCACACGCAACACAGCAGAGAGACAGAGCCTGGCCGTGCGTGGAAGTATGGAGGGATTTAAAAGAGAGAGAGAAGGGGAGGGATTGCCTCGGCGTTCTCCAGCGAGCAGAAAGAGACGGGGCCTGGCCGTGTGTGAAATGTACGGCAGAAAGAGACAGGGCCTGGCCGTGTGTGAAAAGAGAGAGAGAAGGGGAGGGATTGCCTCGGCGTTCTCCAGCGGGCAGGAGAGATGGGGCCTGGCCGTGTGTGAAAGTACGGAGGGATTTAAAAGAGAGAGAGAAGGGAGGGATTGCCTCGGCGTTCTCCAGCGGGCAGGAGAGATGGGGCCTGGCCGTGTGTGAAAGTACGGAGGGATTTAAAAGAGAGAGAGAAGGGAGGGATTGCCTCGGCGTTCTCGGCAGGAGAGATGGGGCCTCCAGCGGGGGGATTTAAAGAGAGAGATGGGGGGATTGCCTCGGCCTCCAGCGGGCAGAGAGTGGGAAAGTACGGAGGGATTTAAAAGAGAGAGAGAAGGGAGGGATTGCCTCGGCGTTCTCCAGCGAGCAGAAAGAGACGGGGCCTGGCCGTGTGTGAAAGTACGGAGGGATTTAAAAGAGAGAGAAAGAACGGAGGGATTGCCTCAGCGTTCTCCAGCAGGCAAGAGAGATGGCCGATGGGGGAGGGCAGAGAGAAGCGCTGAGCGGCGGTGGCGGGGGCGGTGCCGGTGGATTAGGGCCCGGCGAATCCGCGCCCCGGTGACTCTCCCCCAGACCCGCCGCTCTGCTTCGTAATCGCAAGGATCGCCGAGGCCAGGGCGGATAAATCAGCTTTCGCCGCTGCATCTCCGTAAACAAGCGCCTGTGAAAGCGCTGCGGCGTTTTTCATTTCCCAACGCCCGCCTGACTGCCTCTTCCTCCGGGGACGGGAGCCCGGGGCTTCTGGAACCTTCCGCACGCAGCTGGCAAAAGCGCGGACACAGAGAAGGATATGCAGAGTCCTGTCTGCAGGAGGCGGGGGGGGGGAGGGGTACACAGGAAGTGAGCGGCGCTTCACAGGAAGTGAATGGGGGTGCACAGGAAGTGGGCGGGGTGGCACAGGAAGTGATTTGGGGGGCACAGGAAGTGGGCGGGGCGGCACATGAAGCGATTGGGGGTGCACAGGAAGTGGGCGGGACGGAACAGGAAGTGGGCAGGAGTGCATAGGGAGTGGGTGGGGTGGCACAGGAAGTGGGCGGGACGGAACAGGAAGTGGGCAGGAGCACATAGGGAGTTGGTGGTGTGGCGCAGGAAGTGGGCGGGACAGAACAGGAAGTGAGAAGGAGCGCATAGGGAGCGGGTGGGCACCAGGCGTGCCCTGGCTGTCAAGCAGACGGAGCTGTCAGTCAAAGCGGCCGACGCCATGAGCCGTGATGAGCCACCGTTTATGGGCCACGCCCCCCGAGACACGTCCAGGTGAGTCACCTGGAACCACGAGCGTGGGAACATTTCAGGGGGAGAAAAACAAACAAAAAAAACACACAAGGCAATACCAATATTGAAGACAAAGCTGAGAGAAAAAGTGGTGTTTGGAAACGAGTGTTCATCCTCTTCTCGTTAACAGCAACAAAATAACCAACACATCAATTTAAAAAAAGCTGAAAATTCCATTCTAAATACAGCAACAATAATGGATCGTGTTTACATAGTGCCTTCGGTCTCCTGACCTCAGTTTTAAGAGGAGACTCGTCTCACACACTGACCTAATGTGCAGAGGCCACCTGAGGTGATGTCCGGCGGCCATTTTGTGCCAGATGTGCACCACCGCACATCGGCCAAGCTGGAGGCGGAGGAAACTGCGTTTTCCAGACTGATTAAAACAAGCTGAACGCACCAGGACCGAAGGAGCGAAGCAGCTCTCTGTAGACCTCCATCACGAGTTCCGACTGGAAGTGCAGAGACAGACGCAGAACAGGTCCACAACTCCGACTGCTCTCATACACAAACACTCGCCCCACGACTCTCCAAAGCAGCTCGAAGAGCGAGTGCTTTCTGCTGCTAAGTGCACATATGCTTACTTTATCCCTCCATATAAATATTTACTCTGCATATATACACACACCAAACACGCATTCGTCAAGCGGTACACCTTTGAATGTCTGGCAGGCAGTCCCCTCAGCCCAAGGACATGTAGCTGTGCCGACTGCCTTGTAAAGTAGAGGAATGACTCTGTGTGGTTAAATTAAGAATGACTCTGTAGTTAAAAGAAGAATGACTGTGCGTGGTGTAAAGAAGAATGGCTGTGTGTGGTTATAAGATGTGTCTCACGGGGTTGCTCTGCCACAGCCAGCACTGGAAGGCTCCAGTTTGGGGTGGGACTGAGGGGGGGGGGGGGCAGTGAGGACAGACCTGAGCCCTGTACCCCTGCCACACACGGTCATGCACATTTATAACAGATTTAAAGAGGAACAACCGAGTAACTGCAAATATGAATAACTACAGAAGAAGATGTGTGGCATGTGTGGCGGCTCAGAAACAATGGGCCTTTCTCTACAGCCGCCTGTCTGATAAAGCATTCTGACCATGAGCCAAAGATAAGAGGTGAGTATCAATGCCTCTCACGTGCGCACACACAGACACAGACACAGACACATACTCACATACACACACAGGCACACACACACACACACACACACATACACTCACACTCACCACACACACATACTCACACACACACACACACGCACACACACACATACATACTCACATACACACACAGGCACACACACACACACACACATACTCACATACACACACAGGCACGCACACACACACACACACACACACACACATACACTCACACTCACCACACACACATACACGCACACACACATACATACTCACATACACACACAGGCACACACACACACACACACACACACACACACATACTCACATACACACACAGGCACGCACACACACACACACACATTCACTCACACACACACATACTCAGATACACACACACACACACAGGCACACACACACACACACACACGTACACACCACACACCCTCTGACACACACACACACAGAAAGGCTTATTTTAGTAAACAGCCATCAGAGGAGGAAGTGAGGCCAGGAAGTCTATTTGCCCCCAAGGACTGCACATGCCCACCTACAGGTGCCTGTGAACGCCTCAGCCAATCACACACCAGCTGGTACACATAACCAATCACAAGCAAACAAAGCATGTGGCAATCCAGGGCCATGTTGGGGAGCTTGTGGTGACAGGTTTATTGCTGACGTAGTACTCTAAATCCCACGCATATGCATGCGGGTTATCCACCCACCAAACAGCACCATCACGTTGGATTTATGATCAGAGAAGCTAAAGTTAAGTGAGACCCAATTTCATCAACTTCCTTTGCAATCTTTGTAGGCTTCCTTGACCTACTTCCTGTTTAATTATTTACAGCGATGCTTCTCAGTTCTGGTCCCCCAGGACTATGATGTAATCTGGTTTTAGTTCCTACTGGAACTAAATTAAGTCCTTCTGGTTTTCCCCCTTTCTCCGTCAGTTCTGACTCTTACTGTAATTACTCAGGGTTAATTGAACTGACGATTGGTCGCTGACTTAAATTTGACTAAAAATAAATCTGCAAATCTTTTGGGCAAGAAATCTGCCGTTGAAGGTGTGTGCTTGTTGCTTCTAAAAGCATACGAAAAGAAAATTGACCCTCAAATGATTTTTGTTCATTTTTTCAGATTAGCAACACAGTTTATGTTCAAGTTAACAGACTTCAAGTAACCAGACGTGCTTAACATAGGGCTGAATGGTTTTAAACAATTATCAGGGCGCCCCTGTCTGGGATTCAGATGCATGCAGTGAAGCTGCCTGCTGTCATGTTTCAAGGACTTTTACACAAAATATATTCCATCACAATATACAATATATTTCATCACATTCTAATTTCTATCCTTCCAGGGTAGAAATGCAGGCAGTCTTAACCCTCCCCACTAAAACCAGTTCTGTACAAACACGGAGTGGCGACATCACAGCCTATCACAAACAACTTCCCGCGAGCAAACATCGGTTCAGGACGCATACGGTAAACAAACTCAGAACACCCTTCCAAATTCGCAGGAGGAGCAGACTTTAAAAGACAATTTAAAAAAAGGAAACACACCTGTCCCTACCTCTTAGTAGCACAAAAAAAACACTAGTCTTTCATAGTGAGTTTAACACCATGTCAAATCCAGGTCTGTTTTCAAACTGAAGCCCAAGAAAACTTCATAACCCGAACCCAAGATTAACAATAACATGGGAGGAGTCATTTGGGATTCTAAAAAAAATGAAACAAAAACATACAAAACATCTCCTGCATTCTGCAGCTCCCATTTTAGAACAGCCTCGTATTTCAAGTAAACCACAGAGTACCATATTTTCCATTTGGAATTTTTTTTTTTTTCAGTCTTAATTTGGATGAAGTGCCACGCCCCTCCAGCCGATGTCGTCCTACTTCTGAGAACGCTGCCTGGCCAATCGGTTCATGAAGCAGCAGGTCACCGTGGCGACGATGAACACGCCCACAAAAAGGGCAGAAGACACACCCACTACCAGTGGGATGAGGAGGAGATCCGTTGCTGTGGATAGAGAGTGAGACAGAGAGAGGGAGAGAGAGTGAGAGAGAGAGAGAGAGAGAGAGAGGTTGAGGAAGGAGAGAGAGAGAGAGAGAGAGAGAGAGAGAGATGTAAGGTCTGTTGTAAGCACAGTGGATGGAATAATGGCACAAGCCAAAATCAGGCACAGAATTCACAGCCATTGGCTGCTGGCTTCACACGCAGTCAAATGATAAAATGAATGCGGGGGGGGACAGACAGAGAAACAAACGGACAGACAGACAGAAAGACAGACGGACAGACAGAGAGACAGACGGACAGAGAGATAAACGGACAGATGCAGACAGACAGACAGACTGAGGCAGGCAGGCAGACAGACAGACAGACAGACAGACAGACAGACTCAGGCAGACATGCAGACAGACAGACAGACAGATAGACATGCAGACAGACAGACAGACTCAGGCAGACAGGCAGGCAGATAGACATGCAGACAGACAGCCAGCAGACAGATGGACGCTCCAGGGTTGGGGCAGGGCGGGGCGGGGCGGGGGGACTCACCGCGGGAGTACAGGTAGACGCGCACGCGGTCAGACTCCGCCCTGGCGCCCGTGCTGCGCCAGGCTCCGCCGGGGTCCTGCGCCCACACCTGGGCCAGGCAGCCGTAGAGGCCCTGGTCCTCGGGCTGCGCCGCGTAGATCCTCAGCCTGTAGCATCCCGCCGCTAGCCGCTCCACGCTCACCTCGCTCCCGTTGCCGTAGAAACGGGCCAGGCCGTCGTACGTCAGCGCGGCCAGAGGCCTCGTCGCTCCGCCCTCCACCTCCAGCGGCTCCGCCCCCTCCGCCCCTCCGGGCACCTCCCTCCTCATCAGCCATTGGACCTCCACCCGGAACGGGCCGCCGGTCGTCACGGAGACGTTGCAGAGCACCGACACTGTGCTCCCACGCTTGAGCAGGGCGCCGCGGGGCAGCTCCGCTACCGTGGAAACGGTGACTTCTGCAGAGAGACAGAGAGCGAGCGAGAGTGAGAGACAGGGAAAAGACAGAGAGGAAAGGGGGATACAAAGAGAGAAGGCGACAGAGGGAAGAGAGGAAACAGAGGGAATGGTGACGAGAGGAGTGCATCTTCTGAACCAAACAAGCACAACAGCTGCAGTACATACTGCTGATGCAACCTGTTATGCAAAAAAAGTGCCTCAGAGTGATCACATGTCCACGGCGTGCGCAGCTCTCACATGCCCACTGCGTGTGCACAGCAGTCCCGGTATAAACCCCCAGGGCCCAGGTAAGGTTAAATAAACAGCTGAACAGCCACACGTACTGAAGGCACCGCATGCACCTTCAGTAACCCGGGGACTGATTGATATGGGGATTAATCCTGTGTACCAGTAATGCTATCTCACACTCCAAACAGCTCCAAATTTCATCTCATCCCCACATGACAACACCACATGACATCCCCACATGACAACACCACATCACATCCCCACTTGACATCACCACATGACACCACATGGCAGTGAATGGTGGGATTCATGTATGATACGCAAAGCAATTCAGCATTTATTACCTCACAGTTACAAAGCAGAGCATTATGCAAAATGATGTAGCAGGACCTTTCGTCTTTTAAGTTAATTTGCGATAGTGTTTTGACCTTCGCAGTTTGGCAAACTTCATCAACAATAATAAAAAGAATAAAACATAATTCAAGAATAAATGATGGATGGAGGCAAACTGCTCCCCTTCCTCGCACTTTCATCCCTTCCGTCAACTGGCAGCGCCAAATATAGTGGAGCAAACAAGTTACTATAAAGGAAGTCAGTATAAAAAGGTGTCTAGTCAGATTGTAGCTTGCTGGGGAACTTAATTCCATCAGAACAACCTGCTAGACCCTCACCAGTCTGGCTTCCGATCCAGGCACTCAACAGAGACTGCGCTCCTGGCTATGACGGAGGCACTCGCCACTGCAAGAGCCTCACGCCTCTCCTCTGTCCTGATCCTCCTTGACCTGTCTGCAGCCTTCGACACGGTCAACCATAAAATACTCCTCTCCACCTTGGCTGGGATGGGCATCGCTGGGACTGTCTTAGTTTGCTTCCTATCTTGCAGATAGGTCCTACCAGGTCACCTGGAAGGGGTCTGCCTCTGCTTCTCATCCCTTTGCTACGGGAGTCCCACAGGGACCTGTACAGGGTCCTCTGCTGTTCTCTATATACACCAAATCTCTTGGTTCAGTTATTAATTCACATGGCTTCTCCTATCATTGTTATGCAGACGACATGCATGTCTTCTTCTCTTGCCCCCCCTCTGCCTTACAGGTTAATGACAAAATATCTTCCTGCCTGGCTGACATCTCAATTTGGATGGCCAGGCATCATCTGATGCTCAACCTCAAAAAGACTGAGCTGCTGTTCTTCCCATGCAAGACCTCCTTACTACGTGAGCTCTGAATCACGGTTGATGGCACCACAGTGACTGACTCTCACTCTGCAAAGAGCCTGGGGGTGGTCCTGGACAACCAGCTGGACCTCAAGGAGCATGGAATTAAGTAAAAGTAAGAAAGTAACGTTTGGAATGGGGGTAGTGTCATATAAAGCAATTTCTCTCAAAATGTGTCATCTAGACATTACTAATCAATTACTCAGTCAAAGGAGTATTCTCCTTGCTCATGTGGGCAGGAAGTTCAGCAGTCTGCCGCTCGATCTTACCTTTGGTCTGGAGGCGGACGCTGACCCCCTCCGATCTCCGAGTGACAGTTGGCGGGGTGGCGGGCCCCGGGCTGGGGTTCCCGGCGTAGACGCTGACCACGCACAGGTACACCCCCGCGTCGGTCGGGTAGGCGGAGAACAGCCGGAGGGAGTACCGCCCCTCCCCCACCTTCTCCATGGCGCCGCCCCCTCCCCTGCTGGTGTCCTCCCCCCAGGTCACCACCCCATCCGGGCTCAGACGGGCCACCTCCATCTCTGGCCCTGCCCCACCCTCCCCGGCCCCGCCCCGCCTCATCCACTGCACCAGCAGGGCGGAGCGAGACTCCGCCCTGACTCCGCCCACCTCACACATCATGCTGAGGGGAGAGCCTGCCGAGAGAGTGACCTCCCCCCGCGGCGTCATGGCAACTGTCACCATGTCAGTTGGAACTACAGAGGGAGTGGGGAGTGTGAGAGAGAGAGAAGAGAGAAAGAGAGAGAGAGAGAAAATGACATCAGCTTTCTATTTCAAATGTAGCATTTTTGAAACATTGTTTTATACATAAAGAAGAGAGCAGCAGCCTGCTGAAGGACTAAAACAGAGGATGTGAGGGAGATAGAGGGAGTCAGGGGTGTCTGTGGACTTCAGTGTGACCACACACACACAGGCACTCACACACACACACAGACACTCACACACACACACTGGCAGACACGTGCTTCACCATTTGGCCATTCTCAGCCATAGGAAGCTTCAAAGCGCTCGGCCAGCATAGCCTGGAGATGAGACAGAGCAGGAACTGGGGGGGCGGCCGTGTGAGCAGTGAGTGTGTGTGTCTGTGTGTGAGTGTGGATCTGCATGTGTGTGTGTGTGTGTGTGTGTGTCAGAGGGGGTGTCCATCCCCCTCCCCCCTCCTCTCTTTCGCTAGATAAAATATGCGTTTTTTTTTAGTTAGAAGTTAGTTTGGGCAACTTTGCAAGAAGTCCGTTTTTAACAGTTAGTTGGAAGTGGGCATCTGATTCCTGCATCGAGGTCTGGTGTTCTACATTTCATCACTGATATTTTGGAATATTCTGCTATCTTTTAGTTTTTGGATTTCAGTCTTGGTACACGCTTAGATTACTTTGGGACAAACAAGCCGTGGTTTGGTATCTTCTTTCAATCATTTCTAGTGTGACTGTCCATATCTGTAACCTTCGTTAATTGTTTTAAGTAGTTTAAGTAGCTGAACTTCGTTTTTAGATTAGACGTGAATATGTGTCGTAACTTCAATCTTCAAAATCTTCATTTTAATCTGGTTTCAAGTTGCACCTTTTGATAAGGTTTTTGATCCAACAGTTTGCTCTGACTATCATCAAATTATGTGATTTAATTGATGTCTTTGATGATAATAGTCAAATTAAATCAAATAAATATATTTTACATGTTGGATAAGTGCAGGTGTTTTAACTGTTGATGTACTTGTGTTTGATATTCAGGACATCAAACGATGGTGTGAACGGTTGAAACTGCTGGGTTCGGAAAATTAACTTAATAATTAAACTGAAAATTTTACTTAATCCTCACTACCGTGGCAGCACACACGCACAGACAAACACATGCGCACACAAACACACACACTCACACGCGCTAACACACGCCCACACACACATACCCAAACACACACACACGCAGACGAACACATGCACACACAAACACACACACGCTAACACAAGCTAACACACATGCTCACACACGCTCACACATATATGCACACAAACATTCAAACACACTCACACGCACAGACAAACACATGCGCACACAAACACACACACACACGCTAACACACATGCTCACACATGCTAACGCACTTTCTCTCTCTCACACACACACACACACACACACACACACCACAGCACTCAAAGTGAGTACAGGACAGATTATCTCCCAAACAGAACTGGACCTGTTTTCCAATCCAATATGAGCTAAAAAGACAAACTGATCCTCAAACAGCCCTCCAAACCTGAGAGCATTAATGAAT
>CM045895.1:3693839-3928839 GCA_025169545.1 Anguilla japonica
ATGATATGCATCCTCGAGTTCGACACTAAACTGCCTGGGTCTACTTCCTGCATTTGTAAAGGAAAACAACAAAACAGCGTAAAATATTAACATAATGAAATAACTAATCGAAAAATGAAGGGCGACACATTCATTAGAAGGACAATATCAGTCCATGAGAAGCAGAAGTGTTATAAAGTGCAATTCCCCTTTAAAACAACACACCAGCAAAGCATTCACAGACTTCAGTTTCCTGGCCCTTTAACATCATTAGAGTTTATGCAGTTTAAACTGTGGAGCGTACGCCAAGTCACGGGAGAAACAGCTGCTGCAGACAGCTGTCTGTATTCATAAAGCATACCACACTAGGAGTGCTGATCCGAGATCAGTCTTCGCTGTCCACATCCTAACCTTATTTTAGCCCAGGGGTGAGCGGTTCCGGGCCTGGGGGGGGGCTGGTGTGTATGTATGGTTTTTGTTTCCACGAATGACCCAGGCTAAATGAGCTCACTGGCTGTATACACCAGCACTGGTTCGCTGGTAGATTAGATCAGGAAAGCACTTCATATAGGGACGCAAGAACAGTCTTCAGCTGTGATTCACGCGTTTTTGAGGAAATGCACTTAAAACGTTAGGGCTAATTACGTAATTAAGGCCAGAGCTTGGCATGAGAACCAGAAACAGACACAGCTCTCATTGCCCACCTCTATTCCAGCCCATATTATGAGCTAAAATGCCAAACTGATCCTAGATCAGTGTTCATGAAAGCTCATCGCAGCAGGACAGCAGATCTAAGATCAGTATTCTCCGCCCGTATCCTGACCCTATCCATTATGAACTAAAAGGCCAAACTGATCCTAGATCAGTGTTCATAAAGCTCATCGCAGCAGGAGAGCAGATCTAAGATCAGTATCCTCTGCCCGTGTCCTGACCCCATCCATTACGAGCTAAAAGGCCAGACTGATCCCAGGTCAGGAAGCGTATTCATAAAGCATCTGGGAGTGCGTGACTGACCCAAAGGCTGCACGGTCAGGGTTCCCAGGTCCATGGTCCGCAGGGCGATCCGCTCCCAAACTCCTTCCGGGTCCAGGATCCACTGCGCCGCCTCGCAGACGTACGCCCCCGAGTCGCCCGGGGCGACGGCCGCCATCTTCATCAGGTACAGGTCGCGGTCCCCGTCGCCCTGGCCCCGCCTCTTCTCCAGAGCGATCTCCCCGTCGCTGCAGCGCCGCGCGTAGTCCCCGCCCTTCCCGGCGACCACCGCCAGGTCCCGGCCGAACGACACCACCTCCGTCAGGTTCTGCCCCGCCCCGCCGGCCCCGCCCGGCCCCGCCCCCCGCACGCCGAACGTGACGGACAGGTGGGTGTGCTGCTTCGACTGGACGGCGGCCGAGCAGGTGAGCTGCAGCTCGGAGCCCTCGACCAGGGACTGGCCAATCAGAGCGCGCGAGTGACTGATCTGCAGGGTGTCGGGGATGACTGCCGGGGGGCGGAGGGCAGAGGAGAGAGAGAGGGAGAGGGAGAGCGGGAGAGGGAGAGTGCAGGGAGGGAGGAGGGGGGAGAACAGGGAGGGAGAGAGAAAGAGAGGGGGGGAGAGAGCATAGAGGGGGGACAGCAGGGAGAGGGAGGTGGGAGAGAGAGCAGGGAGGGAGGGAGAGAGAGAGAGAGAGAGAGAGGGGGGGAGGACGGGAAATTGTAGGAGGATAAATGAGGAGACAGGAAGAGAAGATGTCCGGATATTCAATGTGATACACATCAGAGTTCAAAAGATAAATGCATAGCCGTTTCATTCATAAATAATTCATGGATAAATTGTGCTAAAGTGCCATCAAACTATCAAAATCTACAGCTAAGAAGATGAACTCAAACACATTTACAGATGTACTGGCTTCCGTGAGGAAGAGAAGTAAGAGATTACAGCAGGGCTATTCAACTGATGCCCCAGGGGACAAATACACCAGACCATCAAAACCTGTGCCTGTGTCCAGCTCTACACACTTTCCACCAATCACAGAACACTAGCCAATCCCTGTGAATATTTTAAGAAGAAATCTACTTTGTCTGCCTGTACTTTGACACCTGTCCGACACATCAGATGGAAGCTACTCAAGTGCTTGTGCAGAACAGCCAGCCATTTCAAACAGAAGCCTGCCGGTGTGGAACAGGCCTCCCTGCCACCGGACGGACACGGCGGGGCCTACCTTTGACCACGACGGAGGCGCTGTAGTTGCCTTGGTAACGGGAGTCCGTGCTGGGCGTGTAGCACTCGTAGCGGCCCTGGTCCTCGGGGCGGAGCCTCTGCACCACCAGCCTCACCTGGTCGCCCGCGTCCCGCTCCAGCCGCACCTCCCCCGAGCGCACGCGCGGCTGGTAGGGGGCGTAGGGGAACCCCCGGTCCCGCGTGGAGATCACGCCCATCTGGCGCCCCCCCGCGTCCTCGCGGTGCAGGTACCACTCAAAGTCCTGCGTCCGCGGGCCCTCGTACCCGGACACCGTGCAGGGCAGCGTCAGGGGGAACCCTGCCACGCGGAACAGGGGTCCCAGAGGGAAGAGTCACCTCGCGGCACACCACACACTGCAGCGCTGGGGAACAAAAGGTCAAAGGTCAAGGGTCACGCGCACTCACTCACTCAGTCTTGTGAGAATGAGGTTGGATCAAATCAGAAATGGGAGGAGCTACCATAGGTCATGGGGTCACAGATTGATTTGAACCAATCATCATGTTTGGTTGTGGAGAGAAAAATCTTTTAGCTGGTTCTAGTGAGTAAGCTCACTGTAGCTCTAACTACTCTGGGATTCAGGAAAGCTCTTTCTCTCCATCACCAACTGCATCACTGCTTATCGACATCTGTGCATTTTCAGGACTGTCCAGGAATAAAAGTCAATACACTATACTGATGCACGTTTTACATACAATTTTTAATAAATCCATTCTGAAGATAAAAAAAGATATTTTGTATGATCAAAGATGACTGCTCACAGGTACACTTAAAACTCCATGCATCATAAAACACAATGATTTCAATTAGTTGACAAGCAAACAATAACCATGCTGACAATCTGTTGAGATAAATCAGCCACTGTTTACAGTAGCTTGTAAACACCTCAGCAGAATAAAAGATTGAAATCATTAAAATTGCCGTGATGTTTAAATGTTGAAACGTGACACCGTTAAGTACATGAAATTGTGACGTAAACAACATTCATTAAACAAAAGAGCTGTTCACATTGCCTCCGGACACACACTGCAAACCTGATGGACTGTTGAGCTAAAGGCATCGTAAAACTCATCAAAAGCAGATGTCCAATTTCTAACTGAGCGCCTTCAACATTTTCCATTTATAGTGAATAAATGTTTAAAGCATAAACACTGATAATGTTCCTCTCCACGGTGACAGCATCCCCTTTTCCAACAAGGGGCTACAGTCGTTGGAGCCAAAGGGAACTTCAGGACAGGAATCACCCGTTTCAGGGAAACTCCAGGGCTTTTCCACAGGCCGGCCTCGTCTGAGAAGCTGCAGGTTACGAACGCTAGCTGCCACGGCAACCGGGGTCGAGGGCCAGTTTGGTTTCAGTTTCTCCCCGAAAACAAAGAGAAATTCATCTCAACGACTGAGCATTCCTGGTGACGCGTTGAGGTGGAAGGCACCGACATCGCCACGGTTGAGCTCATTCCAGACAAGAGCAAACGCTCCAGGAATCTCACAGAGGAACGAAGCGCTAAGGGGTGAGACAGCACAACCGGTCGGTTCACACGTTCGCTCGCGGTTCTGCTAATCGATAACGTCCGCTGTGGCAGACAATGCGACAGAGTGCTGCAGACCTCAAACAACTTGTTAGCTAGCTACTTGGCAATCAGGCCGGCTAATCAAGTTTTTCCTTCTCTACGTGACTTAAAAGACTAAAAAAAAAAAAGAATAAAAAAACAGAACATCTGGATGTAGTTTGCAAAGCTAAGCTATATGCCTATGTGCGGAACACAACTTGCTAGACAGCTAATAAGTTCAGTAGAAAGCTGTGACCACTATAGCTATAGGAAAGGAGACGCACCACTCTTTCCTATTACATTACCACTCTCCAAAGGGAAAACACAAAACATAACAGCACATGGAAGCTTTAGCAAGCTAGCTATCAAAATCTGTGAACTACTTTTGGGTTAATCCTGGTCATTCAACAGACCTGATGCACCACAAGGCCCGTTTGAAAATTTAAACAAACAAACCACTTTGCTCCCAGTTTTCTAAAAGTGAGACAGAAGAACTTGGATTCTTTACCGGGCATCACTCCAAACCTGACCCAGCGTGCTGGCTGAACCCAACATGCTGGCTGACCCAACGTACTGGCTGACCCAACATGCTGGCTGACCCAGCGTACTGGCTGACCCAACATGCTGGCTGACCCAGCGTGCTGGCTGACCCAACATGCTGGCTGACCCAGCGTACTGGCTGACCCAACATGCTGGCTGACCCAGCGTACTGGCTGACCCAACATGCTGGCTGACCCAGCGTACTGCCAGACCCAACATGCTGGCTGACCCAGCGTACTGGCTGACCCAACACGCTGGCTGACCCAGCGTACTGTCAGACCCAACATGCTGGCTGACCCAGCGTACTGCCAGACCCAACATGCTGGCTGACCCAGCGTACTGGCTGACCCAACATGCTGGCTGACCCAGCATACTGGCTGACCCAACATGCTGGCTGACCCAGCGTACTGGCTGACCCAACATGCAGGCTGACCCAGCGTACTGTCAGACCCAACATGCTGGCTGACCCAGCGTACTGCCAGACCCAACATGCTGGCTGACCCAGCGTACTGGCTGACCCAACATGCTGGCTGACCCAGCGTATTGGCTGACCCAACATGCTGGCTGACCCAACATACTGGCTGACCCAGCGTACTGGCTGACCCAACATGCTGGCTAACCCAGCGTACTGGCTAACGCACTAAGGGCTACGGCAGCTCACTGTGGAAACCCGGCCCGAGGCTGGAGGTCAGAGCTTGGGCAGGAGGCCCGAGAGCCTTAAAGCCCAGAGTCTAAAGTCTCATAAACCAGCTCTGACAGGGAAAGGCTCAGCCAGCCCCATGCCTGAGACCCCCCCAGATCTGACAGGGAAAGGCTCAGCCAGCCCCATGCCTGAGAGCCCCCAGCTCTGACAGGGAAAGGCTCAGCCAGCCCCATGCCTGACCCCCCCAGGACCCCCCAGATCTGACAGGGAAAGGCTCAGCCAGCCCCATGCCTGAGACCCCCCCAGATCTGACAGGGAAAGGCTCAGCCAGCCCCATGCCTGAGAGCCCCCAGCTCTGACAGGGAAAGGCTCAGCCAGCCCCATGCCTGAGACCCCCCAGATCTGACAGGGAAAGGCTCAGCCAGCCCCATGCCTGAGACCCCCCAGCTCTGACAGGGAAAGGCTCAGCCAGCCCCATGCCTAAGACCCCCCAGCTCTGACAGGGAAAGGCTCAGCCAGCCCCATGCCTGAGACCCCCCAGCTCTGAGGAACGGTCGGAGATGAGTTCTGACCGGTAAAGAAGGCCCAGACACCTACCTTGGAGGCCTACCAACCACAGGCAAAAGTGTGTATCAAAATTTTCTATGTAAAAAATGACGTACTGTAGGGGGGTTTCAGGCCAGTTAAGGTGAGAAATCACACCGGTTTTACAGGGTTCTACAGCGCCCTTAAAAAGCAAACCAACCTGGCCTCAGCCTACATCATAAGCTGGACGAAGCCAAACAGATTTAGCCAACACAGGATGTCCTCACAATACTGCTGCCAAGTGAGAACACTGTGTGTTAGCTGGGTAATGGCCAGAGATCTTCACAGTTTAGTTTGGAGCCCCTGAGTCAGGACACAAGGAACACGTCTTAATTCCTTCTGCCCCACCCTTAAACCAAAAACACACCTCAATATGTACACACAGTTCCATTCCCAACCAGGAGCAGGACTACTCGGGGTGTGTGCCGTTGAGATGACTCCAAAATCAAGGACACGTGAGAGTTTATGCCTACGCCTGGTGCCTGAGTGTCAGAGTATTAGCATAACTGCCAAAAAGGGCCTTCCTCTTCAGGAGCCGTCCGCTCAGCGCTACCCGAAATGGAGAGCGGAGCCCTCGCAACCCGTGACGTCACACAGCCAATCAGAGCTCTCGGATCTGCTGAAGCAAAGCTCCTGCGCTGTGGTGCTGGAGCATCCTTGCTCTGCATCAAAATGCTGGACCAGTTTTAACACAAAAACTGTGAGAGGCTTCATACCATGCTTTTATTTAGTCGCCGTGGAAAACTCATCAGATTAGGATGGCTTATTCTTGTAATTATTATATTTTACCTCTATTTTGTATGTATTTTTATTCCTTTGTGAAGCACATAGCGCTGCTTAATACTAATACGAATAATAATAATACATGGTCCCCTTTTCTCGGCACATGAAACTGAACAGCTTCCTATTCCCAGACCGCCCCCCTAAGTTTCGTGAGTATAGAGCCTGAAAGCGCAAGTTAAGCGGCACACTGAACACAGTCATCACGAAAAACCAAGCCGAACCAGAAAAACAAGACGGGCGAGGATGACAGCACACTGTTGTTCGTTGCTGAGAATTTTCCGACTTTCCTGATACGGCCTGACAATCATACTCATGCTAAGGAAATTTTTGGAGCATCTGATCTGTTCTCAGGCCTGATTTGGCCTAACATTCAAATAAACATCACTGAGAAAAAATATGTCAGACATACCAAAAAATGTGTCGTAAATACGTTTCATTTGCATCCCAATTCTTTGGCCATGAACAGGACATAGTCTTTGCAGATTCATATACAGACCCATCAGGACAATTTATAAAACCTACATATATTTAAAGAAGAACTGAAACGGTCAATGCCAACTTGAAGAACAGAAGAACGTATGCTGTATAGTTTTAAATTTGTGCTAAAATAATACACACATCCCAAGCCTCTTTCTCGGGAGACACGAACCTACAAATGTACACGCAGAGAAGGCTTACTGCGCACACAACATACACAGAGCGCAGATAATAACATAGGATGCTAGCTGGCATAACTCTCTAAGCGGATAAAACAATAATTAACGCCAGGCCCGATGGGACAGGGCTGCGACAAGCAGCAGAGTATGAACGCGCACAACAGGCAAACGCGGAGTTACAGTGAGCCGATGGGTAACTTCGGAAGTTAAGCAAGTTCACCTTTATGTGAGGCTTTTGAATACAAATAAAAAATAAGATAAATAAATAAATAAACAGTGAGCCCGCAAACACTGGCTAGCCTAAGTTATAACAAGTAGCCTGAGTAAATGTGATGCCTTCTCAAATCCCACGACAGACAAGAGCTCGGGTTTGTCACAGTCTCAATCAGAGACAAGTGAGTACAAAAAAAGAGACAGACTTCAAAAATGAACGTGATGCAGAGATCCTAAAAGTTGGAATCAGTATTCAAACGAATGAAGTTCGAGTAACAATCAAGATATTTTTGGCTCGCAGAATTTTCCCATCCAGATTAATTCATGGATCAACGTTAAAACAGCTGTAGTATAATCGGCAATTAGTCCCGACCCATCTGGCAAACAAGGGAACCGGACAGCACAGAATTAGCTACCAGACCGGACCGTGTTACAAGCGAGGCGGGGCGCACGATTTTTAAATAAATAGCATGCAACACATGGATATAACGCTGGAGTAGCTATACACTACATCGGCAGGTAGGAAACACTCACCCCACTGTAAGCAGATGAATGTCGTCCACGATGCCATTCCAACAAGGATACGAGAGACAGGCGCAGAATTAGCTAATTCCATAATACACTAATACAGAATCCATTTCCATGCACGCGCGCTGAATTTAGCATGGCACGCCTCGTTAGCCAGCCAGCCAAATACTGATGTTGTCTACGCGGGTAGAGACAATCAGGATTTTCCTAAATTATGCAATGTTGCTACTGCCTGGATACCTTGGCTCGGAAAGTGACAGAACGAGGTTGAGATGTAGTTCACCAATGTTAACGTTTACCGCGCGATTTGTTATGAATTTGACGCACGCTGCACAACTCGACCTCTAGGTTTAGGATGTTTCCCGGTCCATGAAAGTGTTTCTAGTCCAAATGTATTTTTATTTAAATCAAGGTATTCTTGTAAATGGATTTCCCTCTCATTTCTGACTTACGACAGTCACACTGTCCATGGCGACTCATTTGCCTATCAAGAGAAAAGACAACCTTCTGGGCGGGGATAACAACACGTCGGGCAATTCTTCTATAGAAAATCAGCTTACTCCACTCTGATTGGTGGACCTGCAGAATGGACGCAGATAGGCAACCAGATTCAAGTTCGTTGACTGTGCGCTGAATTAATGAAAAAACGTACGTTAATTCAAGCATCGACGTAAAAATCTAGGCCAGCCCCGCCTCTCAACTAGGCTTCATCGCGTCACTGACCGATAAACCCCCGCCTCAATACTCTAACGCTTTTCCACAAGAATAATACATTTGTTCGGCTATGCTCGGTGGAGTTACGCTGTGACCGTTTCTTAAAGGTGATAAATGGTTTTCTGAGAGGACAAGACCACAGAATAAATAAATATAGTAAATGGATTAGTACAAACATGAATAAATAACTGCGTTATTATTGTCAACCTTCTTATTATAATTGATTGGGTATTATCAGTTCATTTTCAAAAAATGTCATTTCTTTTGTTTTCTTTTTCGTAAACCACAGATGTGAGCCTTCTGTTGTCGTAACTTGGAGACGTTCACTGTGACCATTTCATGTAATGGGATGTGAATTGCATTTCACTCAAGCGTCTTTCCTCCTCTTCAGCAGCCATATCATAGTGGTAGTCTTAGCCTTGTATTTCTGTCAAAAGGGCAAACTATTGCAGATTTCTGGAAAAAAAAAAAAAAAAAAAAAGTTTGGAGTGGGTAGAAACAGGACGCATTTTTCGACAAAGAAATATGTTTTAATGTAACAGATTCTGAGTTTTATAATGTAAGGACCAACGTACCCTGTCATACTACACCAACCACAGTCAAGGTCTAACATGGAAAAACAATTCTAAGCAGTACAAGAATTACTCATCAGTAAACAAATATTTAAGTGACTAGGCACCCCAGAAAGCAAGGGATCCGCTCCGATTTCCACCCGTCAATGCTGACTTTGGCCCAGGACTGGTGCAGCTCTGGCCCAGGCGCTTGCTATCTGGGACTTTCCTCATAGCATTATTTTGTATTCATTTCTTCTTGCCTTCAGCATTATGGAGTTACAAATTATTATCAGCATTCTGTTGCAGAATTGTATTTCATTGACATAAGTCTACTCAACTTTAGAAATTACATTGTTCAGTCTGTTGTGTGTGTGTGTGTGTGTATGCGTGTGTGTGTGTGTCTTTATCTCTGTTTGAAGCCCTGGAATACAGTTTTTGGGTTGATAAGACATAGCAGATGCCCATGTGAACATACAGGGTGTACCATCATATATTATCACCCTTAAGCTAGCCTATTTTAGAGATTTTCTAAATGAACCTGATAAATTCATACGTTTTCTACATCCATCTTCCTGGGCTCGGTTTGGCAGCGCGATAAGACCTTCAGTCATTTATAATAACTGTGCAGACAGACCACGCACTTTTCAAAGAGGACTAAAACCACCGACTGGCAGCACGATTTCAGAAACTCCTCATTTATTCGTGATGGAAACCACCCAGGAATGGAGAAAGAACCCCCACTGCCGCTGCTGCGTCAGCCGCTAACGCTGCTAACGCCGCTAGCGCTGCTAAAGTTTACATCAATCTACGGTCTTTCAGAAGCACGTACTGCACCACTGAGCAAGTGAGTGCCGTTTGAAAGGGCAATATTAAATCTTCCATACATCTCATTTTCTCCTGCTGGCAGATATGCAAAATCAGGAAGGAGGGGGAGGGTGCCAGTCATACAAATAAACCTAAGTGGATCTTTTGTCTAAAACTCAGTGAAGGAAAAGGGCGGAGTTTCTTTCTGCAGTCCCTAACCCAAACCCTGTCCCCTAACCCTAACTCTAACACCCTTCCCTTCTCTAACGTATCTAATGCTCAACTCCAGCTCCTGGGCTGTACCATCTCATTCCGCTGCACACGCCATTATGTTGCGTCCTTACCTGATTTCACCCTTTCTGTGTTACATAACGGTATTTTTGGATGGTTGCTATGATACATTTGGCAAAGACCCTGTTGAAAATCAGTGTTCTATTTGATGATCTCTTAATCAATGTAATGCTATCTGCTGAATATCGTACTGTCTGTGTCCATGTGATTTACCCGAGTAGGTATTTTTTAATAAAAAATAAAAATGCTTCCGCAGATTTGTGGTATCTTGTATTAGAATTAATTTGGGAATTTTTTATGTGGGATTATTGTCTGATATCTGTTATCATGTTGATTATGTAGGTTTGGGACCCTGAGGTCCGATTGCACTTAATTGGTTAATCTCTCATTGAGTTCCAGCTGTTTTACTGAAGAGAACACATGACCTCTGCTGCCACCTGCTGATCTGTTATAAGAATGACTGCTTTCTGATTGCAACATCTGCGTATGGCACCTTTTGAAAAGAATTTACATTTCTTTACATAATACGCGTTTCTGGATGACAAAAACATCCACCCATTATCTATACCTGCTTATCCTGGGCAGGGTCAGCCACCCACCCACCCCCCCACCCCCTCTCCCCCCCCCAGCCACCCACTCGCCCATTCACCCTCCCTCTCCCCCACCCTCTCTCCCTCTCCCCCACTCCCCCACCCACTCTCCCTCTCCCCCACCAAGCTACCCACTCGCCCATTCACTCTCCCATTCTTCCACTCACTCATCCCACTCACCCCCCACCCTTACCCCCACCCACTCTCCCTCTCCCCCACCCTCTCACCCTTTCCCCCACTCCCTCACCCACTCTCCCTCTCCCCCACCCTCTCACCCTTTCCCCCACTCACCCATTCCTCCACTTACTCCCACCCAGGCACCCAATATCGCTGTCAAAGTTGGGCGGCATTTCAGCACTATTAGAATAATAAACCTGAAATAAGAATAAGAAAAAGCACACATTTCTGAGAAGTATTGCTAATTGCATTAATACAGACCTTGTGCCCGTTAAAAGAGTTGCGCAAGACCAAGATTAAATACATACTTGCACATTTATGGCTATGACTGAATGTACTCAAATCCCAAGGTCCTTAGCAAGATAAACACTGCATTGTGTGTCTCCTTTGGATGCTTTTGACTCATGTCTGTCTAAACATTTATCTTTCATTGCATTAAACAGAGAGAAATGTGTAACTATAGGCCTGATACCCATAGGTGATAGATTTGCTTACCCATACCCATGCCCTCTATGAGAGCTTGCAGCTGTCTCAAAGTTGTGTGAGAGCACAGTTCTTTGGAAGCTTTCCATGCATTGTCTAAAGCAGAGGTGGGCAGTGAGAGCTGGGTCTGTTTCTGGTTTTGCCAGCTTCTGGCCTTAATTATGCAATTAGCCGTTACATTTACACCATCTGACATTTTAACTACATTTCCTGATGAGCACATGAATGACAGCCGAAGACTGTTCTTGTGTCCCAATATAAAGATTTTACTGTGATCTAATGTACGAGTGAACTAGTGGTGTATCCAGCCAATTAGCTCATTTTGCTCGGGTAACCGATGGAAACAAAAACCTATTTGCACACCGACTCCCCAGGTGCAGAATTGCCCACCCCTGCCTTGAGGGAACAAGCAGCTAAATTGAAATGATCCTTAAAATTTCAGTAATGAATACCAGTAGTACTGAACAGCGATACCACCAAATTCTAATATTTCCTGTCCAACCAACTTTTTACTGAAGAATCACCACACTGCCCCCTCCAGGACTGGAGTTAAACCTGCAGACACTGCAGCCCTCCAGGACTGGAGTTAAACCTGCAGACTCCGCGGCCCTCCAGGACTGGAGTTAAACCTGCCGACGCAGCGCCCCCTCCAGGACTGGAGTTAAACCTACAGACGCAGCGCCCCCTCCAGGACTGGAGTTAAACCTGCAGACGCAGCGCCCCCCTCCAGGACTGGAGTTAAACCTGCAGATGCAGCGCCCCCTCCAGGACTGGAGTTAAACCTGCAGATGCTGCAGCCCTCCAGGAATGGAGTTAAATCTTCCCTGCCCTTACTGGAGTTTATTTCCACGAGCAGCCACAAGATGGCGACAACAACTGGTAAAATATTGACAGCACTGCACATCACTTCACAAAGCCACTTTTAATTCATATACAAGCACGTCCACATGTACTGAGGCTTGCAGGCATGCATTCCATAAATACATGCACACGCATACGCATTGCAGGTATACATTCACACACACAAACACACACACACACACTCATACACACTCACACACACACACATGCATTCACACACACAAACACACTCACACTCACACTCAGGCACGCACTCACACTTACATGCACTCACATGCACTCACACACACACACTCACACACACACACATACACACTCACATGCGCACTCACACACACACATGCAAGCACAAGCATGCATGCAGACACACACACACACTCACACACTCAAACGTGCACTCACACACACACACACGCACATGCAGGCACGCATGCAGGCACACACTCACACACACAAACACACATACATACGCACTCACACGCGCACCCAAAAACACACTCACACGCGCACTCATACATGCACACACAGACACACACAGTTACATAGTCTGGATATTTCAGTTTGTAGTACACTTCAAGTACAGTCCTAGTCTGTAGGTACAAACTTTACATTTTGACGCTGGGTTCGACTGGACAAACAACTTTTGAAAATCAGTTTGCGAATGCTTTGCTTGCATGTGTCCTGGAGCAAACATGGGCTTTGTGGTGTAACTCTAGATGAGAGGAAGATCAAGCTTCTGTTTGGTTTATTTTTGTAGCTATGCTCAAATGACTCATGAAACACAGTAGGCTGCTGTAAACTCTAAAAAGGGCAATAGGGTAGCGTTGGCAGCATACTGTTTCCATGGTGCGGATGCTAACCAAGGGCAACCAAATAAATCCTGAGAGAAAGGGAGGGAGGGAGGGAAGGGAGAGAGAGAGAGAGAGAGAGAGAGAGATAGGGAGACAGAGGGAGAAAGAAAGAGAGTGTGCTATTGAAAAAATCTGTGTGCAAGTTACCTCTGTAGGCTTCTTGAGCCAACTTGTCTTTCATCAACGATCATAATAAATGAACTGTGAATTAAGTTAATCAGGGCTAAAGTAATATTAAAACTGACCAATCCTGAATGACTGGATGTGGTTTATTTAATTGTGTGCACTTCTTCCTTTTTCCAATTTTTAAGAGTTCAGGTCTGGATTCAATCAACATTTGTCTTTAACGTTACAAAGTGATGTGCTACTCTTTTCTTCACATGCAGAGTTTGCCAGATTCAGCAATCAGTGAAATGATCTCCAGTGAGCTGAAATAAATCCAGGCGTGCTCCCCCAGCGGAAAGCAGACCCCACACTGGAGTTTAAACAGCGGGTCGGAGCTGAGGACAGAAGCCTGACTGAATCCAGGCCCCCGGCTGGCTCAGAGGAGGTGAGAGGGTGTGGTCGGCCCTTCTGAATCCAGGCCCCCGGCTGGCTCAGAGGAGGTGAGAGGGTGTGGTCGGCCCTTCTGAATCCAGGCCCCCGGCTGGCTCAGAGGAGGTGAGAGGGTGTGGTCGGCCCTTCTGAATCCAGGGCCCCGATTGGCTGAGAGGACGTGAGAGGGTGTGGTCGGCCCTTGTGAATCCAGGCCCCCGGCTGGCTCAGAAGAGGTGAGAGGGTGTGGTCGACCCTTGTGAATCCAGGCCCCCGATTGGCTCAGAGGAGGTGAGAGGGTGTGGTCGGCCCTTCTGAATCCAGGCCCCCGATTGGCTCAGAGGAGGTGAGAAGGTGTGGTCGGACCTTGTGAATCCAGGCCCCCGATTGGCTCAGAGGAGGTGAGAGGGTGTGGTCGGCTCTACTGTGTAAACCGAACAGCATCTGAACGAGTTGCAGAAGAGCAGACCTGGGGCTCATTTGGGGACAGATTTTGGGTTTGGGGCGGAGTTAGAATGATAAAGGGCGAGGGGCTGGGGGGGGGGGGTTGGGGCTGGGGGGCAGGGATTAGAGCAGTGGGGAGCAGAGTTTGGGTTTGGATGGGGTTAGAATGATAATGATTGACAGTAGAAAGAGTGAGGGGCTGGGGGGTGGGGTTTTGGGGCAGTGGGGAGCAGAGTTTGCGTTTGGGGCGGGGTTAGAATGATAAAAAATGACAGGTGAAGAATGAGTGACGGGCTGGGGGGGGGGGGGGGGGGAGACCAGGGGGGTGGGGTTTGGGGCAGTGGGGGGGGGGGGGGGGGTCAGGGTTTGGGGGGGGGGTTAGAATGATAATGATTGACAGTAGAAAGAGTGAGGGGCTGGGGGGTTTGGGGCTGGGGGGCGGGGTTTAGGGCAGTGGGGAGCAGAGTTTGGGTTTGGGGCGGGGTTAGAATGATAAAGAATGACAGGTGAAAAAGTGAGGGGCTGGGGGGTGGGGGTTTGGGGCAGTGGGGGGGGGGGGGGGGGGTTTGGGGCGGGGTTAGAATGATAAAGAATGACAGTAGAAACAGTGAGGGCCAGAGCAGGCAATGCTCAACCTTGCTCACCACAGAAACTCAGTTCCACACAGACATCCACCACAGAGTACAGGGAGCTACCAGATGCACAGTCCATTGTTCTTAACAAAAGGTTCTGTCTCTCTGTGGTTGGCAAAACATTCCAGTTTGACGCAGCTTGGGAAGTTTATCAAGGAGCGTGAATAAACACAACCCAACAAGTTAGCTGGCTCTTCTGCTGAGTAGCTGTTATATGAAACTTGGAAGTTAATTTTTAAAATGGGATTTGACCTCTTTATTAGACCTGATAGAACTTATTTTTCTCCTGTGTTCCCATATCTCCTTGGAAGACATTTGTTTCTCCATTCATCTCTCTCTCTCTCTCTGTCTGTCTCTCTCTCTCCCTCTCTCTGTCTGTCTCTCCCCTCTCTCTCTCTCTCTCTCTCTCTCTCTCTCTCTCTTTCTGTCTGTCATATTGAAAACTCAATGACAAGCTTTTAGAAGATATTCCCTTCTGCAAAAAGTTTGTAACTGTTTGGGTAGAGTGGAGAGGAATGAAACCTAAATATGAGTCACGAATGCAGTGGTAGGAAATCGGAAAAGCACTAATTAGAGTTTTTTTGTCAGCAATATACAGTTTTTGCAATGAAGGAGTTGAACAGGGTGGTGGGGGAACTGGAAAGGGATACGTTAGGTACTGAAGAGCAGATGGCGGGTGGGAGCGAAGAGCAGCTGAGTTCAGTTTTAACGCACATGCGCAGTGATCTTGGGGCTTCATTGCGGGGTAGCGCATGGGGCGCGATCGTGACGACTCGGTACAATTTTTTTTTAAAGACATGGATGCTCCTAGCTCTTTCTTTTTTAATTTGGAGAAGAGGGTGGGGGAAGGGAATCAGATGCATTGTCTGCAGCTACCAGACAGGAGACTCTCCTATGATAGGGAGGAAATTAGGGAAGCAGCGGCGGGTTTTTGTGAAGAGTTGTTTAGTGCTGGGGACACGGATCAGCATCCGGTAGACGTTTTAATTCATAACCTCCTGAAGCTTGGGGAGGACCAGAGGACTGGGTTGGGCGGTGTGCTAAGTTTGGAGGAGCTCACTGCAGCAGTGCAACAGATGGGATTTGGACGTGCACCTGGAATGGATGGACTGCCATCACTTTGCCATCAAGCGCTTCTTGGGAAGTCTTGGGATCGATCTTCTGGAGGTCTTCTTAGAGTGCCTGGGGGCTGGACAGCTACCAACAAGTTGTCGTTGGGCGGTGTTGACACTGCTGCCTAAAAAAGGGGACCTATGTCTTTTAAAGAACTGGAGGCCAGGCGCTCTTTTATGTACAGATTATAAAATTCTGTACAAGTGTTTGGCGAACAGGCTGAAGAAGCATGTTGCTGGTCTAATACACTACTCCCTAGCCAAAGAGCCTTTACTAAATCTTTTTTTACGTACAAGGGTGAAGGGTGTGATGGTTCCTGGGGCTGGATAAGCCGTAACTTTGTCAGCATATGCAGATGACGTTACAGTGCTGGCTCAGGATCAGGGGGATGTACAGGCCCTGGAAGACTGTCTGGAAGTCTTTGACTGGGCTGCATCAGCAAAAGTCAGTTGGGACAAAAGTGAGGCTTTGTTAGGTGGTTAAGGGTTGAAGATTTTTGGAGTCCACATGGGCTCAGAGAAGTATGTTCTTAAGAACCGGGAATCCGTTGAGGGGAGTGTTTCCAGGAAACTGTAAAAATGGAAGTGGATTGTGCCTTGGCTGTCTTATATGGACAGAGCTCTTATAATAAACAACTCAGTGGCATCCACACTGTGGCACAAGGTGGCAGTGTTACCACCCCCTACTGAACTGCTACGAGTTGTACAGTGGTCCCTGGTTTTTTTTTTTGGCCAGGGGAGCACTGCCACTCAAGAAGAGGGGCAGGGCTAATCGACATTGAAAGCAAAGCAGCATCTTTCCTGTTGCAGGCAGCACAAAGGCTGCTGTATCAAGATGAAGTCTGCTGGAGAGCTCCAGCTTGTAGTCTGCTGTGACAGATGGGGGAAATGGGACTGGACCATCACTGGTTTCTTATGAAGGCAGGCAACATGAATACTCATAGCTGTACTGACTTTTATAAGTCTGTGCTAAGGGCTTGGAGGAGCCTGCGAATCTCCTGAGATTAGGGAGATGGTGTCCAGCCAGTGGGTCCTAGAAGAGCCCCATTTTCTGCAACCCATTAAGACCACTGGAGCCGTTTCCCTCAAATGCTCAGCAGGATCTTTTCATTAGAGCTGGTCTGTGCGAGTTGACTCACCTGAGGGGCCCAGTGGGGTGGAGGACAGCTTGCTCCCTGGCTGAGGAGACAGGGACTCACTCTGTCAGAATCATTGGAAAATTCTTGGGTGGGATAAGGGGGACTTTGCCTGTCGCAGTTTGGGAACTGTGTGAGAACAGGTCTGGTTCCCAGGAGGCGAGTGATAGGCTGGTATTTCCTGGCTGGCAAATATCAGCTTACGTTGGGGGATGGCAAGAGTAGGAGGGTGACCTACTGTCTTTTTAAAACCACAAAAATTGGGGATTTTGAGAGTGCGGGGAAGAAACAATTATATGCTGTTTACTTAAAGACACGCCACTTTTACAAATTCATAACAACATGCTAAACAGAGAAAGTGGCACATGCTTCTCAGAAGGACGGGTCTTCCGAGAGGGGCATGGAGAGTGTTTTATAAACAACCGCTACCAAAAAAGTCAGGGGACCTCCAGTGGAGGATTGTCCATGGGGCGGTTGCCTCCAATGCCCACATAGCACATCTCGACCCAGGGAACAGTGGGGAATGTCCTTTCTGTTCCGAGGGTGAGACCACAGCTCATATTTTTACAGAGTGTCACAGACTGGGGGTTTTGTTTTCTGTGTTGAATTAGGTGAGCGGGAGACTGGGCAGAAGGTTTTCACCAGAGGTGTTTACGTTTGGCTTGGGGTATTCCTATAACCAGAGGTTGGAAATGCTGCCCAGTTGATTTTATTTTCGGTCAAGGGAAGTTGGCTATATGGCTCACAAGAAAATACAAAATTAGATCAGATGGGCCTGTATGTGCAAACCTGCTCTTTAGACAGTTGGTTCTGTCATGTCCAAGGGTAGATTTTGCATATGCAGAATTGACAAGTAACTATGAGGAGTTTGAAAGAGTACGGGCAGTGGGGTGGGGCGGTGTGTGTGTGTGCAGAGGAGGGGTACAACGTGTGCCTGCCGTGGAGTTTTGTGGACTGTTAATGGTTAAACTGTTTTTTTGGCTTGTACTGTATAGTTCTATGGTTTTCTGGAATTTAGTTTTTAGGGTTTGAATGACCTTTTTTTTTTTTTTTTTTTAAATGGTTTTAAAAATATAGTCTGGATGTCTTTACTTTTTACTTTTATTTTTGTGTTTTCTATTTATTTATTTCTCTTTTATTATTTTGAATAACAAAATTTGAATTGTATGTCTTCTTTTAACTGTTAAATAAAGGAGAATTAAAGGTCAAAGGTCTCTGTCTGTCTCTCTCTCTCTCCCTCTCCCTCTTTCTCTCTCTCTCTCTCTCTCTCTCTCTCCCTTCCTCTGTCCCTCTCCCTAGTTTTTATAGACTAAACTGTAATTTGGTGCGCAGCTCCTGTAGAACTCTGTCTGTAATTAAAACCACACTCCTCTCTCCTTCTCCTCTCCCCCCTCCTTCTTCACTCCTCTCTCCTTCTCCTCTCCCCCCTCCTTCTCCCCTCCTCTCTCCTTCTCCTCTCCCCATCCTTCTCCACTCCTCTCTCCTTCTCCTCTCCCCCCTCCTTTTTCACTCCTCTCTCCTCTCTCCTCTCCCCCCTCCTTCTCCACTCATCTCTCCTTCTCCTCTCCCCATCCTTCTTCACTCCTCTCTCCTTCTCCTCTCCCCCCATCTTTCTTCACTCCTCTCTCCTTCTCCTCTCCCCTCGTTTTCCACTCCTCTCTCCTTCTCCAACCCCCTCCTTCATCACTCCTCTTTCCTTATCCAGTCCTCTCTCCTTCTCACCCCCCCATCCACTCCTCTTTCCTTCTCCACTCCTCTCTTCTTCTCTCCACTCCTCTCTCTTTCTCCACTCCTCTGTCCTTCTCCACTTCTCTCTCCTTTGCCACTCTCCTCTCTTCTTCTCCACACTCATCTCCTTTGGCTGGCAGTTGGGAGGAGGTGCAGACAGCTCAGGCCCCTGGCAGGAGGTGGGAGGAGGTGCAGACAGCTCAGACCCCTGGCAGGAGGTGGGAGGAGGTGCAGAAGGCTCAGCCCCCTGGCAGGAGGTGGGAGGAGGTGCAGACAGCTCAGGCCCCTGGCAGGAGGTGGGAGTAGGTGCAGACAGCTCAGGCCCCTGGCAGGAGGTGGGAGGAGGTGCAGACAGCTCAGGCCCTTGGTAGAGGTGGAAGCGGAGAGCCTCCTGAACCTTCAACCGCTCCTGCCTCCCTCACATCCACCATCCACACATTACTGTTCACTGAATCAGTCAGGCTTTACATCTTGAACAAGCATCATACATATATACAGATACAGTATGCACATACACACACACACACACCCACACACACACACACACACACACACACACACACGCACACACGGACACACACACACACACACACACACGGGTGTCTCTGAGCATGCTCACTGGAGCGGTGGGGGTATAAACTGCACCCCTGGGGTGTAATTGAGGTACGGTCCCCCACTCTGTGGTCAGCGAGCCCCGCCCCCCGCCCGCGGCCCCCCGCCCGCCACCCTCTGAGGAAACCCAGCGAGGGGAGGGGGGGGGGGTGGGTATGGGGGGGGGGCACCGCAGGGAATTGGAAACACATGGCAGACCCTGCCGGCTCCTCTGTCACCTCCACCCCCCCAAAGACACCCACAGCCCTGCAGTCACACAGACATGCTGGAGGGGGGGCATCATGTCGAAGTGGGGGGGTAGCATCACACTGGGGGGGGGGCATTATGCTGGAGGGGGGGAGGTATCACGCTGGAGGGGGGGGCATCACACTGGAGGGGGGGGCGTCACACTGGAGAGGGGGGGTTATCACGCTGGGGGGGGGGCATCACACTGGGTGGGGGGGGGTATCACGCTCTGGGGTGGGGGGGGGGGCATCATTCTACTGCACCTCAGAGTATAACGCTGATCTGGGGTCAGTCCTCCCTGGTCCATATCCTAACTGTGACCACTGCAAACCGGAAGCACAACCCTGGTCCCAGAGCTGTATTCATAAAACATCAGAGCATGAGCACTCATCCAGGACCAGATATCCCCTGTCCATATTACATCACCTCATCCATTATGAGTGAAAGTACCAAACTTGTCCTGCTAATTTCACCTGAGGAATAGAACTAGAATGCGATTCTCATCTCTGTAATGTGGAGGAAGACCAGTTCTGTTACCTGGCATGTCTGCGTTATGCACTAATAAGGGTTTCATAATATCTGTCATGGGTGGTGATGCAGGGAAAATGTGTCAGAAAACACAGTAAATACTGTAATACATTGCATAATACAGTAGAATACATGTAAGACATTCACAATGTTTTTTTACTAACTCATTCTGCTGATTATGCTCAGATACATCAGTATAAATTAGATACACTAAGATCAAAGCAGCAATACTGATATATTTAGCATTATATACTGTATTCCTTTCTGTTATTCAATACAGCTTTTCATAAAAATTATATAATGAATACATTTCAAGAGACTGTTTCTTATTTCAAAAATAAGTCAGTGTTACATCTTTATATAACTTATATGTATAGTTAATAAGCGTTATCAGAACAGCCTTCCATTCTTACTAATGATGAATCAAGATGAGCAGTGTATTGGATCTCTGTTTACGGAAAATATATTTTTATGCTTTTGGAGTCATAGAGACAGAAAGTGGGAATAGTCATGTGTGTCTTCCGGGTAACCGCATCTGTACGGTCACATGATCTGTTGTCTTTTTCCGTAGCCACCTACCTTAAAAATAACCCAGATCAAATGTCGGGCCAAAACAAAACCAAAACCAAACCCTACTGACTTTCTTAACCCTTGGCATGTACTGTGACTGGCTGCACACCCCACCACCCGGCAAGTGTTCTGGCTACAGAGCCCTGTGATTAAAGGAAACATTTTAGAGCATGAATTAAAGTTATTCATAATTTAATTAAGGAAAGAGTAATCTTAGTCAGTGAATACATGCTTTTTGTGTTTATGTGTTTTTGAAACCTGTGTTTTACTGTGTGTGTGTGTGTGTGTAGTATGTGTATATTGTGTGTGTGTGTGTGTGTGTGTGTGTGTGTGTGTGTGTGTGTGTGTGTGCGTGCATGTGTGTGTGTATAATGTGTGTGTCTGTGCATGTGTATATGTGTGTGTGAGTATAGTGTGTAAGTGTGTGTGTGTATGTGTGCATGTGTGTGTGTGTGTATAGTGTGCATGTATGTGTGTGTGTGTAGTCTGTGTGTGAGTGAATAGTGCATGTGTGTGTAGTGTGTGTGTGTGTGTGTATAGTGTGTGTGTGTGTGCGTGTGCGTGCGTGTGTGTGTGTATAGTGTGTGAGTGAATAGTGTGTGTGTGTGTATAGCGTGCATGTATATGTGTGTGTGTAGTGTGTGTGAGTGAATAGTACGTGTGTGTGTATAGTGTGTGTGTCTGTGCATGTGTATATGTGTGTGTGAGTATAGTGCGTAAGTGTGTGTGTGTATGTGTGCGTGTGTGTATGTGTGCATGTGTGTGTCTGTATATAGTGTGCATGTATGTGTGTGTGTGTAGTGTGTGTGTGAGTGAATAGTGCGTGTGTGTGTAGTGTGTGTGTGTATGTGTATATGTGTCTGTGCGTGTATGTGTGTGTGTATAATGTGTGTGTCTGTGCATGTGTATATGTGTGTAAGTGTGTGTGTGTATGTGTGCATGTGTGTGTGTGTATATAGTGTGCATGTATGTGTGTGTGTTAGCTGGATGTGGGGGTGCTGCTCTCATTAACAGTGTCAGATGGGAGTCCCATTCAGTCACAGGAGCCTTTGATGAGGCCAGAATCCTCCTGCACAATCAGTCCCACATGAGTCTAAAAGAGGGGGGGGGGGGGGGGGGGGGGGAGGGAGGGGGGAGGAGAAAGGGAGAGAGAGGGGGAGAAAGAGAGGGAGATGGAGAGAGGGAGAGAGGGAAACTGAGGGAGAGAGAGAGAGAGAGGGAAGGAGACAGAGAGAGAGAGAGAGAGAGAGACCAAATCCTTGGTCTGGAAAATGGGAAAGAAGAAGACCGGTAACACTTCAATCAGCATTTGTCCATAATGAATTTTCCTTAATTTGACATGCGAGTTTTGAAACACAAGTCATTTTTAATTCACAATCTCAGTTTGACGAGTTTGTTTTAGTGATTATTCCATTAGAAAAGTGCAGATTTACAGTAGAGTACAGTCAAAGTTAGGGACAAATGTTGATTGAATCCAGGCATAGCCTCTGACAGTACTCCTCAGACACTGCCATAGCTATAGCTCGCTATACTTTTGAAAAGCTGGTTGTTTATGACAGCAAATTGTCTAGAAGATTACAGATGCTTTTCAATATTTCCCGGAGTTGAATACATTTTCTCTGGCATTAGTTGGGCAGCCAGGCAGAAATGGCATCGTCATGGTTACATGACAGCAGCGCGAGCATGTCATCAGTGCCATGTGTGTGTGTGTGTGTGCGTGCGTGCGTGTGTGCATGTGTGTGTGTGTGTGTGTGCGTGTGTGTGTGTGCGTGTGTATGTATGTGTGTGTGTGTGCGTGTGTGTGTGTGAGCATGAGTGTGCACGTGTGTGCATGTGTTATGTGTGTGTGTGTGTGTGTGTGTGTGCGTGTGCGTGTGTGCATTTGTGTGTGTGTGTGTGTGTGTGTGTGTGGTGTGTGTGTGTGTGAGTGTGTGCATGTGTTATGTGTGTGTGTGTGTGTGCGTGTGTGTGTGTGTGTGTGGGTGTGTGTGCATTTGTGTGTGTGTGAGTGTGAGTGTGTGTGTGTGTGTGTGTGAGTGTGTGTGTGTGTGTGTGTGTTTGTGTGTGAGCGCGAGTGTGCACGTGTGTGCGTGTGTTATGTGTGTGTGTGTGTGCGTGTGTGTGTATGTGTGTATGTATGTGTGTCTGCACGTGTGTGTGTGTGTGCGTGCGTACATCGTATGTGTGTGCATGCGTGAGTGTGAGTGTCTGAGTGTGTGTATATGTGTGTGTGCGTGTGTGAGTGTGTGTGAGTGTGCGTGTGTGTGTGCGTGTCTGTATGTGAGTGCGTGCATGCGTGGTATGTGTGTGTGCGTGTTTGTGTATGGTGTGTGCGTGGTATGTGTGTGAGTGCGTCGTATGTGTGTGTGCGCATGCGTGTGTGTGAGTGTGTGTGTGCGCATGTGTCATATGTGCGTGTGTGTGTGTGTGCGTGCGTGCGTCGTGTGTGTGTGTGTGTGAGTGTGTGTGCGTGTGCGTGTGTGTGTGTGTATGTGTGTGTGGATGAATATGGCAGCCATTAGTGGTTCTACGGCAGTGCTGCTCTCAAGCCCCGCCCCTGCCCAGTGGAAAGACAGGAAGAGATCCAGGGTGCAGAATATCATTAGCCCATTACTCTCCCAACGGCCCCGACCTCGCCACCCGCTCCCGCCTCACGCCTGTTCTGCAGGAAGCCCTTCTCTGCCACACTTATTAAAACCATAACTGCTACGCATCGGACTAAATCAAAACATCCATCTCCTGTCGCTAATGGCTGGATTCTACTCGCTTCCATTCTGATGTGCTTTCATAAAATGCATTCGTACGTCCAAATGTATCCAGCTCCACTACATTTTCCTGTCATTATTTGTTTTTCAGCAATAATTTAGAAACGGCTACCGCAAATCCCCGAAATGAGTTACGTTTGGTACATTACGAAGTCGTTGAAAAATGAGACTAAATTATGCTTGACAAAAAAGGCAAAAAAAAAAAAAAAAAAAAGCTGATTTCATTGCTGTGCTATTTTCATCGCTTCTGAACGGCTCCTGACCGTATTAGATTTCTGCTGATGGAAATCATTTATTGAATAAACAGGAACCTCAAAGCTTTGCAGTCCATTTTTTAATTCAAAAACAGTCTTAATAAAAGGAAACTGTGACACTGTGAGCAGCGGTGGACCATGTCTTACCGCAGAGAAGATTAATATTCCAATCCACGCCGCGATGCTCAGAACCACAGAGCGTACTCCAGATCAAAGAGGAAAAAACTCATTACGAATCTGCGCTCCAAAAATATATAAATAAAAAGAAATGGATTTCATAATTGTATCCATGTTCGTCTGTTTGCTGTTCTGCTGTTTTTCTGTTTTGCTATGTGCATGCGATATGATATAATTCCATTTTTCTTATTTAAATTGACGTTGTAGACTCTGATGAGTGTTTTTCCAGCTCTAATTGGTTGCCACCATGTGTTTTATTTTAAAGCTCTGAGCTTTTAGAAATGTTTTGTTTTATTTAATATGTGAGCGCTGGACCATATTCGCCACTGTACCCATAATGGGTTACCCTAAAACTGGCTCTTTGGGGATACTTGTTGGTTGCTTTAATTGGTGCCAGTTTCCATTTTTCTTTCCAAAAATAATAAGAGTATATTTTTCTTGTGTGTGTGTGTGTGCATGCATGCGTGTCCTGGTAAATGTATTTGTGTGTATTTACAGTAGGAGTAAGTCTTTGTGTGTAATTTTCTGTGTGTGTGTGCTTGTGTGTCCATGCATGTACTGTATTTATGTGTGTGTGTGTGTGTATGCGTGTGTTTGAGTGTGTGTGTGTGTGTGTGTGTGTTTGTGTGTGTGCATATGGGTGTGCGCGCGCGTGTGTGTGTGTGTGTGTATGTGTGTGTTTGAGTGTGTGTGTGTGTGTGTGGGTGTGTGCATATGTGTGTGCGTGTGTGTGTGTGTGTTGTGGTGAGCACAGGGAGTATTACCCTCATACAGGGATCTCAGGACTTTGGGTTTCAGTGGAAAAATGTAACTGAGAGGGTTTCTTTTTTTTCTTTTTGGGGTTTTGTGAGAGAACAGCACATCGCTTTCCAAATATAGGAGTAAATTGTTCAAAAACACACAAAGCTCGCCACAAAGGGAGCCAATGCCTCTGCAGGGCAGGCCTAGCTGCCCAGGGCTGTGAAAACACGCGTGCAGAGAGGAATATGATGTCCGACAAAATAAAAAGTCAGGAGGAGCAAGCTGAGAACTGAAAGGTGGAGAGAAACTGAAATAAATCAAAAGACTCAAAGGTAGGCCCGCCGAGGCTCTGTGGTAGAGAGAGAGAGAGTCATGGAGAGAGAGAGAGAGAGAGAGAGAGAGAGAGAGAGACATGGAGAGAGAGAGAGAGAGAGAGTAATAGTTTTTCCTCCTTTGTTCAGGAGTCTTTCCATCCCTTAAATTCCGAGTCTCTCATTCCCCAGATTCACAGTGTCTGTGACACACCAGTGCATCCTGAGGCTGATTCTGCTGCAGGACAAATAGCAGCCAACTGCGTCGCAGACATGAGTCCAGTCAAATGAGCTAAAGACCCAAAGGCCAAACGAACATGTGACCCACAGTTCGGTTCACCTCAGGGCAGCTCTGTATGTCCTGTATGCTGCCCCACCATACCCTTCACCATTCCAGAGGCTCACCCTCATTGGTCAGATCTGAAAAGGGTGGAGCCTGGAGCTGAACCTACAGGCACACTCACACACACACACACACACACACACACTTGCATGCACACATACACGCAGACACACACACTCACACACTCACACACACACACACACACACACAAGCACACTTGTACACCCACACACTCACAGAGACTCACATGAGTACACACACACACTCGCACGCACACACACACAAACACACTTACACACTCACACAATCACACACAGACACGCACTCGTACACACATACACTCGCACAGAATCACACACTGACACACGCACACACACTTGCACACACACTCACACTCACACAGACACACATGCGCAAACACACACACACACACACACATACACACACTCACAGGCACACACACACACTTACACACTCAAACAAACACACACACACTCACTCACACACACACACACACACACACAGAGCTCATCTTCACCCCATGATTCAGCAGCTCTTCAGTGTAAATGTGACAATTACAGACTTCTCAAGCAGCACAGCAGTAGCGACGCACAGATCACGTCAAATCCCTTTATTCACTACTGCTAAAACACTGATCCAGTTCAGCTTCTGATTCATCATTCACTCTGATAGAGTGGATTATACTCTGATAGAGTACATTAAACTCTGATAGAGCACATTATACTCTGATAGAGCACATTAAAGTCTGATAGAGCACATTAAACTCTGATAGAGCACATTATACTCTGATAGAGCACATTAAAGTCTGATAGAGCACATTATACTCTGATAGAGCACATTAAAGTCTGATAGAGCACATTAAACTCTGATAGAGCACATTATACTCTGATAGAGCACATTAAAGTCTGATAGAGCACATTAAAGTCTGATAGAGCTCATTTCACTCTGATAGAGCACATTACACTCTGGTAAAGCACATTATACTCTGATAGAGCATATTACACTCTGATAAAGCACATTACACTCTGATAGAGTACATTTCACTCTGATAGAGTACATCACACTCTGATATAGAGCACATTATACTATGATAGAGAACATTACACTCTGATAGAGTACATTTCACTCTGATAGAGTACATTACACTCTGATATAGAGCGCATTACACTCTGATAGAATATATTTAACTCTGATAGAGCACATTACACTCTGATAGAGTACATTACTCTCTGATAGAGCACATTACACTCTGATAGAGTGCATTTCACTCTGATAGAGTACATTACTCTCTGATAGAGTACATTTCACTCTGATAGAGCACATTAGTCTCTGATAGAGCGCATTACACTCTGATAGAGTACATTACTCTCCAATAGAGCACATTACACTCTGATAGAATGCATTTCACTCTGATAGACTACATTACATTCTGATAGAGCACATTACACTCTGATAGAGTGCATTTCACTCTGATAGAGTACATTAGTCTCTGATAGAGCGCATTACACTCTGATAGAGTACATTATGCTCTGATAGAGCACATTGCCCTCTGATAGTGTACATTACACTATGATAGAGCATATGTCACTCTAATAGAGTACATTTCACTCTGATAGAGTACATTAGTCTCTGATAGAGCACATTACACTCTGATAAAGCACATTACACTCTGATAGAGTAAATTACTCTCTGATAGAGCACATTACACTCTGATAGAGTATATTTAATTCTGATAGTGTACATTACACTCTGATAGAATATATTTAACTCTTATAGAGTACATTACACTCTGATAGAGTACATTACTCTCTGATAGATCACATATTTCACTCTGATAAGCACAGTTAGTCTGAAGGTGCTCTATAAGAGTACAGCTAAAGGTACTCAGTCAGAGTTAGTTTAAATGTACTCATTCAGAGGAATCCTAAAGGTACTCTGTAAGAGTTATTCTAAAGGTGCTTTGTAAGAGTTTGGCTGAAGGTGCCCTGTCAGAGTTAGTCTAAAGGTGCCCTGTCAGAGTTAGTCTAAAGGTACTTATTCAGAGTTAGTCTAAATGTACCCTGTCAGAGTTAGTCTAAAGGTGCCCTGTCAGAGTTAGTCTAAAGGTGCCCTGTCAGAGTTAGTCTAAAGGTGCCCTGTCAGAGTTAGTCTAAAGGTGCCCTGTCAGAGTTAGTCTAAAGGTGCCCTGTCAGAGTTAGTCTAAAGGTGCCCTGTCAGAGTTAGTCTAAAGGTCCCTGTCAAGTTAGTCTAAAGGTGCCCTGTCAGAGTTAGTCTAAAGGTGCCCTGTCAGAGTTAGTCTAAAGGTGCCCTGTCAGAGTTAGTCTAAAGGTGCCCTGTCAGAGTTAGTCTAAAGGTGCCCTGTCAGAGTCAGTCTAAAGGTACCCTGTCAGAGTTAGTCTAAAGGTGCCCTGTCAGAGTTAGTCTAAAGGTGCCCTGTCAGAGTTAGTCTAAAGGTGCTCTGTCAGAGTTTGTCTGCATGTACTTTGTCAGAATTGGTTAAATTTTTTTGGCATGCAGTTCTTTTTAGCCCTCCCTTTTCCAGGTCCCTGTCTGCTTTCGATTGCGAGTTAGGTTGTGCATTTGTGTGTGGCTTTGAAATGCCACAGAAACATTTTGAGCTTCAATTTAACTCTAAAAGAGTTTATATAGAGTACGACAAGGATTGCATGTGTCTGTGTAAAATGATTTTGATTCTGGGAACATTGAAATGAAATGAAATTGAAATGTTTATGAGGACATTTGAGGCATCTCAGTGTAACTGCCTCAGTCCACATAGTCATAGGTGGTTTCACACGTGCCCACATTATGTATGTGAATCTTGCATGTGTCTGTGTTTGTATATGTGTGTGCAACTGCAATGGCAAATTCTCAAATGTGCATTTGTGTGTGTGTTTGTGTGTGTGTGGTATGTGTGTTTGTGTGCATTTGTGTGGTGTGTGTGTTTTGTATGCATTTATGAGATGTGTGTTTGTGCTTGTGTGTGTGTGTGTTTGTGTGCATTTGTGAGGTGTGTGTTTGCGTTTGTGTGTGTGTGAGTGTTTGTGTGCGTTTATGTGGCGTGTGTGTGTGTGTGTGTTCGTGTGCATTTGTGTGGTGTGTGTGTTTGTGTGCATTTGTTTGGTGTGTGTGTTTATGTATGCATTTATGAGGTTTGTTTTTGTGTGTGTGTGAGTGTGTGTTTGTGTGTATTTGTGTGTGTGTGTGTGTTTGTGTGTATTTGTGTGATGTGTTAAATGGGTGCCGCCCTCATAGGAATCAAATTTACCACAATATATTGAATTAAAATGTATCGTCAAGACTTCACTCTGTACAAAAATCTTTTAATAAATTAAATAAGACTTAAACAAATACATGGCTGTGGTGTGTGTGATTTTTATGGGATTTCTGTGATTTCCGCTTGCAGAGATGGTGTGGGTGTAGCAGGAGCCCTGCAGGGGGCGCTGTGGGGTAGCTGGGGTACGCCGTGCAGGCCGGTCATGCAGGGAGAGCAGCCGGCCTGCAGTTCTGTGTTCCTCCAGCAGGGGGCTGGAGTAGGCCGGGCTCGGTGGCGACGGGGGGGGGGGGGGGGGGGGGGGGGGGCGCGTGGGCCGGTCGCGGTGTCTTTGGTCAGGCAGCCTGGAGCCCCTGGGCGCTGGCACGGGGAGCAGGCCTTCGGGAGGGGCCCCCCTCAAAAGCCCAAAAGGGAGAGGAGCGCCTGCAGGAGAGGGCCCCACCCACAGCCATTACAGCGGGACCGCCCTCCACAGACCCACTCCGCTTTTAGAGCAGCGCACGCAGACCACAGTGCCACGGGACGGGGGGGGGGGGGCGGGGGGCGGGGGGGGGGGGGGGGGGGGGGGGGGCTCTCCGCCAGGGGGGGGGGGGTGTGTGTGTGTGGTGTGTGTGCAGGGGAGCGGGGGGAGACAGCTCTCCGCCAGCGTGTGTGTGTGAGTGTGTGTGTGTGTGTGTGTGTGTGTGCGTGTGTGTCTGTGTGTGTGTGTGAAGGTAACATGCCCCTACCGCTGTTGTTATTCTCTGGATTTATTGTGTCATTGTTGCCATTTATTGCATATTTTTAACGTGTTTATTTTCGGTAAAATAGATCAATGTACATCTCGGAGGGATTTTCTGACCAAATAAAAAATAAAAAAGCATTATTATTCTTACTCAATCACTCGGAAAACCGAATTTAAAACATGAATGAAAAAATATGCCCTGTCAGAAAAATAAGCCTGAAGTGCTAAATTACGTTACATTAATTTCACAGCTGCTCGTCGGTGACTGCTGATGCCAGAAAGGATAAACACTTCCCTCTGCGCTGTCTGCGCAGCAGCGAGGAAGCCCTGCGGACCGGGGCTCTGCTCCCTGGAGCAGGCTTTCACAGGGCTGCTCGTTCGGTTTTAAATGCCTACTCCATATACATTCCGTGGTATTTTTATGCTTTATATTATGCCAAAAAAAAAACTGAAAACAAAACAAGCGAAAGAACTTTTTTTAGAGAGAGACAGAGAGAGAGAGAGAGAGAGAGAGAGGAGAGTGAGGGAGAGAAACACAGAGAGAGAGAAAGAGGGAGAGGGAGAGAGAAAGAGGGAGGGAGGGAGAGAGAGAGAGCAGGAGAGAAGGAGAGAGAGAGAGAGAGAGAGGGAACACCTTCTCTGTTATTTTTACTTCATTTTTGCCGCAGTCTGAGTCGCTGGTTCCCCTGGAGGAGGTAGGTAGGGGGAGACATGGGTGGTCTCGGGCTCCGGAGCAGGAAGGATCTCCTTCTGTTTCCCCTCTCACACACACATATGGTGCGGCGGCGCTCTCTGTTTGCTTTTGGGGGGGGTTTTCAGAAATGAAGGGCCCTTATGGTTATTTTACCTACATACAGCAGAAACCCCCGACCCTGTCCTTGTATCGCTGCTAACCTCTTTCTCTCTTTCTCCGTCCTTCCCCCCCTTCTCTCTTTTCCATCTCCCGCCTCCTCCTTTACTCTCCTTTCTTCACCTCAGGCCTCCTCCGGCTCGTGCCTGCCGGTGTCTCGCCGCTTGAAGTCCCACGTCGCCCACTTCCTGTCGGAGCGTAGGCCCCCAGAATACACCGCAGGCCTGGGGGGTCAGTTCCATTACGGTAGGGGCAGGTCAGCAAGTTCATCCAAATACTATTCAGGAACTGAGAAAACTTCCATGATGCTCAATGAGGATTTATTTTTTCAATTCAACTGAATTTCACTTCATTCCCAGAATAGAAATGGAATTGACCTTGATCTTGTAGAGACTTCACTTCTGGATTCCATCACCCACTCATGGATTTCAGAGCCCAGTTACAGCATCTAGGGCCCAGCTACAGGACCTAGGGCCAAGTTACAGGACCCAGAGCCAGTTACAGCATCATTGGGCCCAGTTACAGCAGCTAGGGCCCAGCTACAGGACACAGAGCCAGTTACAGCATCTAGAGTCCAGTTACAGGATGTAGGGCCCAGCTACAGGACCCAGAGCCAGTTGCAGTATCTAGGGCCCAGTTACAGCAGCTAGGGCCCAGCTACAGGACACAGAGCCAGTTACAGCATCTAGAGTCCAGTTACAGGATGTAGGGCCCAGCTACAGGACCCAGAGCCAGTTGCAGCATCTAGGGCCCAGTTACAGAATGTAGGGCCCAGGTACAGGACCTCCAGCCCAGTTACAGATTTTGTACTCCAGGTTTAGAGATGGCAGTTTGCCCTCCTGAAGTGCTGGCTTTCACTGTAATAACAAGGACTACGGTCTGGTCCATGCCAGGGCCAATATGTAGAGCGGTGCATAACTGGCAACAGCTTCACCCAGGAGGGAGGGTTGCAGTGGTCAGGTTGTCTCATCGCAGAACAGTGCCCAGTCCCTCGGGTCAATCTTCTTATTGCAGTCTGCCTGTGCAAACGTAACGAGCAGCAGTCCCCCTACAGTTCAGCTAGTCTTCCAAACAGGCACAGATATCATGCACTGACAGACCAGGCCTTTGACTTCACCTGGGCGCTCCAGAACTGGAAAAAAGATAAAGGGTAAAAACGTTGGTTAAAAAAGTTTAGCAATCGTGTACAATTGTCACTGAACATTGTGACATTGTTTGTGCCGTCCAAACCATGTACATCGCCTCACGCTACCTTTATTTGTACCACCAAAAAACATTTACATTTCCCACAGGAAATGTGTACTAACTATAAATGTCCAGTGACAATTGTACACAATTAAATAACTTTATTTTTGCTGGGTTTTCACTAGCTAGCCGGTTTGCCTACCCTGAGCGTTCAGCGTGCAACACCCCGGGTTTTACAGCTTGGTGCTGCTGTTAAATAAACTGTGCTCGCAATCCCGAACCGCGTCATCATGAGTTAAACATAAAACAGAACCCTGGGGAAGAATAAAGCGCTTTGTCACTGAAAATAGAAAGAAGAAAGGAAGGAACCCACGAAGAGGAGGAGGAGGAGGAGGAAGATGAGGAAGGAGGGTGCCGGAACAGCGCCGAGCAGGACTCCACTGACCAGGCCTTCTCCCGGGAATTCTACTCCAGGGCGGACAGGAGGACGGGAATACGCATTGGGGAATGTGTGAGGTGTGGAACGCCAGGCGCTCTGACACACAGCCTGCTGTGTGCTGTGGTATGATGACTGCGTAACCAGGCTCGTTTAGCACAGTGCATTCAGCAGTGCGTTCCACGGCTCAAACTGACAGAACTGAGTGAGACACACACACACACACACACACACACACACACACACACACACACAGACACACATACAATCACATTCACATACACACATTATTATTGTTATTACTATTATTATTATTATTATTATTATTATACATTATTTCTAGTTCCTAAGATGCTTTACACTTTACACAATCATAACCATAGTAAACAAAAGACATGCTAGAGAATATAATCAGAATATTGCGTTGAGACTCCAGGAAAACCACCTTGTTTTCCACAACTGACAAAGTAGACCAAAACGCAACGACAATATCAACAAACCAAAAACACACAGAGAAACGATACACTCTGTTAAATTTTTTTGTTTTACTTTCTCATTGTAGTTTTGCCTGCAGAGCATAAGAGAGCTATACAGCATTCTCACTATTTTATATTTTTACCAGAATCATCGCTACAGACTAAATTTACACCCAGCTTTTCTGCTCTAGAACTGTATTACAAATACCGATGTACGCAGATACGATGTAACCGACCAAACAAAATGTCAATCAACATGGCACTTATTCAAGTAAACTGAAGCTGTTCAAAATGAACGACTCTAGCCTTCAGAAAGTCGTTTAGCGCCGTAGCGTAGCTTGCTTATTTCTCCACGCCACCTCGTTTATCGGCCCACGGAAGATCAAAGGGGGAGGAAAAGTCCGGAAAAAATGATTTGCGGCGTTTGGGTCGCAGCGTTAGCCCTCATTGATCTTGAGGATTTATTTGTGGAAGTGACATGAAGACTGCTCAAGTGGGCTGGAGACGGAGGGAAGGGGATTGTATCCGAGCTTCGGGCCGAAAAAAAGACACATGTGGAGAGGATAAAAAGAGGGGGGGGGGGGGGGGGGGGGGGGGAGAGAGGGGGTGAGCTAACCATACCAAATAAAATAACCAAAAAAGAAAAACCCCAGATTTATTTTAAACCCCTCCCCCCTTTTTTGGCAGTATCCTGTCTGGATGTAATGAGGTCTGCAGTGGCCCTCTGTGGTGGTGGGGGGGGGGGGGGGGGGGTCTGGTCTTCCGGCTGTAAGGTAGGCAGCCCACACAGTGCCCAGCCCACTGCAGGAGAACCAGACCCTGTGTGTGTATGTGTGTGTGTGTGCATGTGTGTGTGTGTGTGGGGGGGGTTCAATAAAAATCAACCAGAAAGATCAAGTAGCAGCTAATTATTCGATGTGATAATCACACACACACACACACACACACACATACACATACACACACATATGCACACACACACACACACACTTGCACACATATATACATACACACACACTCACACACATACACACAAAACCACATACAAACACACACACACACACACCCACACACAAAAACACACACACATACACACATGCCTCTCTGTTAACCCAGCCGTCCATTTGTTTCATTGTTCATACTCAATTTGTATTACATTTTTCTCCATACATTTTTTTTAAAATTTTTTACTGGTTTTTCTCTTGTTGTCGTGCACGGGTGTTTCTGTCTAATATGTCATTAGAATGTAACCTCTCTCTCTCTCTTCCTCCCTCTCTCTCTTCCTCTCTCTTTCTCTCCCTCCCTCTCGCCCCCCCCCCCCCCCCCCCCCCCCCTCTGCATAGTGCTGTCCTCCCCTCACCTCTGAGGGGGTAACAGAGTGTTTAATCCGCTGTATATGGTGTCTCACTCAGTGTTAGCTGTGGTTAGCCTGGCTGCCCCCAGTCTGCTAGCTGTGCTCTTACAGACCGTGTGTGTGGGCCTCTCTTACGCACTGGACATAATTCTGGGAGGAAAAGGGACACCAACCAATGCCTGGAATACGTGCTCTTTATTTTACAGCACATGCCAGCCAGTTGGCTGTTCATAAATCTAGCTGCTTAGATGCTTTACATCTAAATGAGTCATTTTCTTCCAACCCTCTGTAATGTCTAAATGAAATGCAGTATTTAAACGTCTTCAGAATTACATTAGAAATAAAAACTTAAAAATGACTTAAAAATATTGAGTCCCTTTGAATTAACCAACAAACTAAAATACCCAACAACCCAACCCTAACCCAGACAACCTAAATTGTACAAGGTATATTCCATTTTTTGAGAACTTACACTACATACACAGACGAGGTACATCTGTGTCAATTTCAAATACAGATATTGTTACTGTCATTGTATATTTTGGCTAATTATGAGCGGAATTATGTCAAGTTATTAGCTTCTGTGTTTAATTGGGAAATACAAACACGATATCAGACAGGTAGTTGCTCTGTCTGGGATCTGACCTGCTGGGTTCCTGTAAATTGGGATGGCAGTAAGAGATATTACAACCTGCCATTCTCTCGCTCACCAGTTCTGTTGTTTGGCTCAGGGTGCTGGGGAACAATTGAACTCTAAGGAAGATGCTCCCACCTATGCTAGCTCCCTGTAGTCTTGGCCCACTGGCCTCCTAGGCGAAAGGGAAGTCACAACTAAGACTGCTATTTGATTGGTTTTGGGCTGAGGTACAGGTCCCTGGTGGAGCTGACCAGGGTGGCCATCCCAGACCCTCCTCCAGGAGATCTCAGCGATGGGCCTTGGCTTCATGTGCCCAGTGCATCCGCAGAAGCTGGGAAGACTCAGCTCACACCAGGGCATCAGAGCCACTCAGGCACACGGTGCCAAAAGGCTATAAAACCTGATATTTGAGGCTACTGTAGTGTATTTGTGTATTGTAAAAAGAGCATTATCATCATCAATTTCATCATCATCATTATCATCATCATCATCATCATCATTATCATTGTCATTTGTATCATCATCATCATCATCATCATCATTACCATTGTCATTTTTATCGTCATCATCATCATCATTATCATCATCATCGTCATCATTACCATTGTCATTTTTATCATCATCATGGTCATCCTCATGCACGTGTTGACCCAATCTGGGCCGTGGCACATACGTGTGGGCTGATTAGGTCACTGGTGCAGGCATGGGGGATGAATGGGAGAGGCAGGATGCTATATATGTGGCTGTGGCTCACCCTGCCCACCCCCCCACCCCCCCACCCCCCTGTTTATCTTGGCTAAACCACTGCACCCAACTGAGAATGCCCACCTAGGCAGTTCTGGCCCACCTAGCTTCATGCAGCCGCAAATATATGAATATTTCTGGCTACAGTACTGACTTAGACGCTTTCCTGACATTTCTGAGCTATTAGCCTACCAAGCCTACTAGCACCAATACATATATACATGCGAATGGTTGGGTTTGGTAATACAGCCATTAGATATAGCCATCTAATGTTCTCTTATCGTCAAAACCTTATTATTCTAGAATATTAGATATTCACTGGGACAGAAGAAAGTAAAATAGGGGAAGGGCAGTCACCTGGCCAGCTACAGTAGCTAGCTAGCTTGCCTTCCATGATGGTAGTTAGCATGCCAGATTTAGACCTGTCCATGTTTATTAAACCAAGGATACGCACGCTAGTTCTTCAGAAAAGCTCATTTATAATTTTTCTCATTTTGGCTTTGGAAATTTTTAGTGACTGGGAAAGAACACGCTAAAATGTGTCTTTTTTTTCAAAATTAAAAATACTTCAGAAATGTATCTCCAAAAAAGCTAAAACCAAGTATAAAAAATAGACAAATAACCCATAATACACATGAACATATGAAATGCATGCATGGAAATGGATATTTCATATGTATTTCAAATACCTCCCATACCTGACTGCAGTGTAATTAATTTTTGATGTATTTTCCAAAATGAAAAACTCCTTACCCCAGAACTTTCATGAAAAAATAATTTAACAATCCAATACTGAATAAGGCCGTGAACAAGAAATGTAGCAAATTCACAGATATTACTATTATGATTCATCCATCCATCCATTATCCATCCATTATGACTCATCCATCCATCCATACTGCATCCATTATGCATTGGCTTATTCCTGGTCAGAGTCGTTAGCGAGCTGGAGCCTATCCCAGCATGCATTGGGCAAGAGGCAGGAAACACACCTGGACATGTTGCCAATCCATCATAGGGAATCTTGTGATGCATTGCTAATTAATGACAAAAATTTCAGAGAAATCAATTCAGTAAAGTCAGATAGAAAAAGAACTGAATATATTTTAAATAAGCTAAAATAAATTAACGAGTTAACATATTACAAAATGTTGCCAGTGTTAACAAAGAAAAAATTAGGCAGACATAAATCGTCAAAGATTCCAAAAACAATTCCAAATGTAATCTGTTAAGTGTATTAAAATGGCTAAGTGCTTATAACAATAAATATACGAACCAGATACCCTCAACAATAACTGTCAAGAACTTCCCTGGAGTGGAGAAGAATGTATCAATTTATTGTATATTATACAGGTTTTGGAGGATATGGAAGGAAGAAGAGTACTGGAAAAATGGCAGCCTAAAGGAGGACTAACACAGCAGGCCAAAGCTACAGACATCCGAGAGCCCATAAAGAACCAGGGGAAATCATTTATAAACCACTATTAAGAATTTTATTAAATCTGTAGACATTTGGGGAAAGCCTGATAGCTGGAAAGAATGTGGCATAATGGCGGCACGGGAGAAATCCTTCTGACCTCCAGCCCGATTCTACGGTAATGGAATAACCCACAGGCCCACATTTCAGACTTCTGAACGCACACAGAGACAAGCGCTAAACTGAACTAAAGTTTAAAAAATGCACCTCGATGCGTTTGCCTACTACTTCTATTCATTCCTACTGATTTCATGAATGTGTGTTTCATTGAAGAGGGCGACATAGCTCAGGAGGTAAGAGCGATTGTCTGGCAGTCTGAGGGTTGCTGGTTCAAACCCCGCCCTGGGCGTGTCGAAGTGTCCTTGAGCAAGACACCTAACCCCTAACTGCTCTGGCGAATGAGAGGCATCAATTGTAAAGCGCTTTGGATAAAAGCGCTATATAAATGCAGTCCATTTACCATTTGAAGAAAAAGGCATTGATCTGCTAATGAATGATACTTAAAAAGACTCGATTTTAATGTACCTTCAGTTTCCTCAAAACTCCAAGTGTTATGAAATTATGATTCAAATATGCTGATAGGGAGTCTGAGGTGTGGACGCGCCCAGTGGCATCAAAAACAAACAAACAAATCCAGGTATAAAACTAAAATGTTATGAGGAGATCCATCACAAAAATGAAACACTTTTCCAATATATTGAGATAAAATATATTATGAACATTAGAAATGGTTCTTCACAATTCTTCATGTCCTTCAGTTTAGCTCAATTTCAAAATAGATTGGAAAATAAGACAGTATGGCCCCTTTTGGGTTTTGTAAAATATATAAATATTTTGTAGAAGCAGGTACACTTATTTTCAACCATGCAGGTATAAATATTTTAAGCCAAGCTTTACATAGTCCTCATACCTAGTTACATTGTTATGATCGACCAGTAAACAACATCAAAATGATTTCCTGTTTCTATTCCTGTTCATGTACCTGCTCTGTTCCTGTTTCTGTCCCTGCTCACTTCCTGTTGCTACTCCTGATCAGGTCCGATCTGTACCTGTTCTGGTCCTGCTCTGTTTCTGCTCTGTTCCTGTTCTGGCCCTGCTCTGTTTCTGTTCCTGTTCTGGTCCTGCTCTGTTTCTGTCCCTGTTCTGTGCCTGCTCTGTTCCTGTTCCTGTTCTGGTACCTGCTCAGTTCCTGTCCCTGCTCTGTTTCTGCTCTGTTCCTGTGCCTGCTCTGTTTCTGCTCTGTTCCTGTTCCTGTTCTGGCCCTGCTCTGTTTCTGTTCCTGTTCTGGGCCTGCTCTGTTTCTGTTCCTGTTCTGGGCCTGCTCTGTTTCTGTTCCTGTTCTGGGCCTGCTCTGTTCCTGTGCCTGCTCTGTTTCTGCTCTGTTCCTGTTCCTGTTCTGGCCCTGCTCTGTTTCTGTTTCTGTTCTGGTCTTTCTCTGTTTCTGTTCCTGTTCTGGCCCTGCTCTGTTTCTGTTCCTGTTCTGGCCCTGCTCTGTTTCTGTCCCTGTTCTGGTCCTGCTCTGTCCCTGTTCCTGTTCTGGTACCTGCTCAGTTCCTGTCCCTGCTCTGTTTCTGCTCTGTTCCTGTGCCTGCCCTGTTTCTGCTCTGTTCCTGTTCTGGGCCTGCTCTGTTTCTGTTCCTGTTCTGGGCCTGCTCTGTTTCTGTTCCTGTTCTGGGCCTGCTCTGTTTCTGTTCCTGTTCTGGGCCTGCTCTGTTCCTGTGCCTGCTCTGTTTCTGCTCTGTTTCTGTTCCTGTTCTGGCCCTGCTCTGTTTCTGTTTCTGTTCTGGTCTTTCTCTGTTTCTGTTCCTGTTCTGGTCCTGCTCTGTTCCTGGACCTGCTCTGTTTTTGCTCTGTTCCTGTTCCTGTTCTGGCCCTGCTCTGTACCTGTTCCTGTTCTGGACCTGCTCTGTTCTGTTTCTGCTCTGTTCCTGTTCCTGTTCTGGACCTGCTCTGTTTCTGTTCCTGTTCTGGTCCTGCTCTGTTTCTGTTCCTGTTCTGGTACCTGCTCTGTTCCTGTCCCTGCTCTGTTTCTGCTCTGTTCCTGTTCCTGTTCTGGGCCTGCTCTGTTTCTGTTCCTGTTCTGGCCCTGCTCTGTTTCTGTTCCTGTTCTGGTCCTGCTCTGTTCCTGTCCCTGCTCTGTGCCTGTTCCTGTTCTGGACCTGCTCTGTTTCTGTTCCTGTGCCTGCTCTGTTCCTGTTGCTATTCCTGATCAGGTCCGATCTGTTCCTGTGTCTGCTCTGTTTTTGCTCTGTTCCTGTTCCTGTTTCTGTTCCTGCTCTGTTCCTGTCCCTGCTCTGTTTCTGCTCTGTTCCTGTTCCTGTTCTGGACCTGCTCTGTTTCTGTTCCTGTCCCTGCTCTGTTCCTGTTGCTATTCCTGATCAGGTCCGATCTGTTCCTGTGCCTGCTCTGTTTTTGCTCTGTTCCTGTTCTGGCCCTGCTCTGTTTCTGTTCCTGTTCTGGGCCTGCTCTGTTTCTGTTCCTGTTCTGGTCCTGCTCTGTTCCTGTCCCTGCTCTGTTTCTGCTCTGTTCTTTTCCTGTTCCTATCCCTGCTCTGTGCCTGTTCGTGTCCCTGCTCTGTTCCTGTTGCTATACCTGATCAGGTCCGATCTGTTCCTGGTCCTGCTCTGTTTCTGCTCTGTTCCTGTCCCTGCTCTGTTTCTGCTCTGTTCCTGTTCCTGTTCTGGCCCTGCTCTGTTTCTGTTCCTGTTCTGGCCCTGCTCTGTTTCTGTTTCTGTTCTGGACCTGCTCTGTTCCTGGACCTGCTCTGTTTCTGCTCTGTTCCTGTTACTGTTCTGGCCCTGCTCTGTTTCTGTACCTGTTCTGGTACTGCTCTGTTTCTGTTCCTGTTCTGGTCCTGCTCTGTTCCTGTTCCTGCTCTGTTTCTGCTCTGTTCCTGTTCCTGTTCTGGCCCTGCTCTGTTTCTGTCCCTGTTCTGGTCCTGCTCTGTTCCTGTTCCTGTTCTGGCCCTGCTCTGTTTCTGTTCCTGTTCTGGCCCTGCTCTGTTTCTGTCCCTGTTCTGGTCCTGCTCTGTTCCTGTTCCTGTTCTGGTACCTGCTCAGTTCCTGTCCCTGCTCTGTTTCTGCTCTGTTCCTGTGCCTGCCCTGTTTCTGCTCTGTTCCTGTTCCTGTTCTGGCCCTGCTCTGTTTCTGTTCCTGTTCTGGGCCTGCTCTGTTTCTGTTCCTGTTCTGGGCCTGCTCTGTTTCTGTGCCTGTTCTGGGCCTGCTCTGTTCCTGTGCCTGCTCTGTTTCTGCTCTGTTCCTGTTCCTGTTCTGGCCCTGCTCTGTTTCTGTTTCTGTTCTGGTCTTTCTCTGTTTCTGTTCCTGTTCTGGTCCTGCTCTGTTCCTGGACCTGCTCTGTTTTTGCTCTGTTCCTGTTCCTGTTCTGGCCCTACTCTGTTCCTGTTCCTGTTCTGGACCTGCTCTGTTCTGTTTCTGCTCTGTTCCTGTTCCTGTTCTGGACCTGCTCTGTTTCTGTTCCTGTTCTGGTCCTGCTCTGTTTCTGTTCCTGTTCTGGTACCTGCTCTGTTCCTGTCCCTGCTCTGTTTCTGCTCTGTTCCTGTTCTTGTTCTGGGCCTGCTCTGTTTCTGTTCCTGTTCTGGGCCTGCTCTGTTTCTGTTCCTGTTCTGGTCCTGCTCTGTTCCTGTCCCTGCTCTGTGCCTGTTCCTGTTCTGGACCTGCTCTGTTTCTGTTCCTGTTTCTGTTCCTGTTCCTGCTCTGTTCCTGTTGCTATTCCTGATCAGGTCCGATCTGTTCCTGTGTCTGCTCTGTTTTTGCTCTGTTCCTGTTCCTGTTTCTGTTCCTGCTCTGTTCCTGTCCCTGCTCTGTTTCTGCTCTGTTCCTGTTCCTGTTCTGGACCTGCTCTGTTTCTGTTCCTGTCCCTGCTCTGTTCCTGTTGCTATTCCTGATCAGGTCCGATCTGTTCCTGTGCCTGCTCTGTTTTTGCTCTGTTCCTGTTCCTGTTCTGGCCCTGCTCTGTTTCTGTTCCTGTTCTGGACCTGCTCTGTTTCTGTTCCTGTTCTGGTCCTGCTCTGTTCCTGTCCCTGCTCTGTTTCTGCTCTGTTCTTTTCCTGTTCCTGTCCCTGCTCTGTGCCTGTTCGTGTCCCTGCTCTGTTCCTGTTGCTATACCTGATCAGGTCCGATCTGTTCCTGGTCCTGCTCTGTTTCTGCTCTGTTCCTGTCCCTGCTCTGTTTCTGCTCTGTTCCTGTTCCTGTTCTGGCCCTGCTCTGTTTCTGTTCCTGTTCTGGCCCTGCTCTGTTTCTGTTTCTGTTCTGGACCTGCTCTGTTCCTGGACCTGCTCTGTTTCTGCTCTGTTCCTGTTACTGTTCTGGCCCTGCTCTGTTTCTGTACCTGTTCTGGTACTGCTCTGTTTCTGTTCCTGTTCCTGCTCTGTTTCTGCTCTGTTCCTGTTCCTGTTCTGGCCCTGCTCTGTTTCTGTCCCTGTTCTGGTCCTGCTCTGTTCCTGTTCCTGTTCTGGTACCTGCTCAGTTCCTGTCCCTGCTCTGTTTCTGCTCTGTACCTGTTCCTGTTCTGGCCCTGCTCTGTTTCTGTTCCTGTTCTGGTCCTGCTCTGTTCCTGTTCCTGCTCTGTTTCTGCTCTGTTCCTGTTCCTGTTCTGGCCCTGCTCTGTTTCTGTCCCTGTTCTGGTCCTGCTCTGTTCCTGTTCCTGTTCTGGTACCTGCTCAGTTCCTGTCCCTGCTCTGTTTCTGCTCTGTTCCTGTTCCTGTTCTGGCTCTGCTCTGTTTCCTTTTCCTGTTCTGGGCCTGCTCTGTTTCTGTTCCTGTTCTGGTACCTGCTCAGTTCCTGTCCCTGCTCTGTTTCTGCTCTGGTCCTGTTCCTGTTCTGGCCCTGCTCTGTTTCTGTTCCTGTTCTGTTTCTGCTCTGTTCCTGTTCCTGTTCTGGCCCTGCTCTGTTTCTGTCCCTGTTCTGGTCCTGCTCTGTTCCTGTTCCTGTTCTGGTACCTGCTCAGTTCCTGTCCCTGCTCTGTTTCTGCTCTGTTCCTGTTCCTGTTCTGGCTCTGCTCTGTTTCCTTTTCCTGTTCTGGGCCTGCTCTGTTTCTGTTCCTGTTCTGGTCCTGCTCTGTTCCTGTGCCTGCTCTGTTTCTGCTCTGTTCCTGTTCATGTTCTGGCCCTGCTCTGTTTCTGTCCCTGTTCTGGTCCTGCTCTGTTCCTGTTCCTGTTCTGGCTCTGCTCTGTTTCTGTTCCTGTTCTGGGCCTGCTCTGTTTCTGTTCCTCTTCTGGTCCTGCTCTGTTCCTGTCCCTGCTCTGTTTCTGCTCTGTACCTGTTCCTGTTCTGGTCCTGCTCTGTTCCTGTCCCTGCTCTGTTTCTGCTCTGTTCCTGTTCCTGTTCTGTTCCTGTTCTGTTTCTGCTCTGTTCCTGTCCCTGCTCTGTTTCTGCTCTGTACCTGCTCTGCTCGGCTTCTGCTCTGTTCCTGTCCCTGCTCTGTTCCTGTTCTGTTTCTGCTCTGTTCCTGTCCTGCTCTGTTCCCGTTTCCCCCTTGATGCTCTGCTGAAGTTTTTAAGGCTTAGCAGGATTCTGCTATCCCCTGTTCACCTCAGGCCCTTCTCTTCCCTTCAGCTGCTCAGACTGGACCAATGACAGCTTACAGCTTATGCTGAGTAATTAATATTAATGGACACACTGCTTTATTATTTATGCACAGAAGGAACCACTGATTTAGGAATATGTGACTATGATTGTACACAATATGTTGGGTGTATGACATGAGTAATTTCCTTAATAAGTATTACTGCTGAGTGACTTGAGCATGAAAGGCACTATATAAACGTGAACGATTTTGATTTGTTTCGCATGATTTCAGATTGCAGCTCATTTAAAAGCAGTTCTTTTGCCTTATACAGCACTTTAAGAGCAGAGTTTGAGAGATAGAACACACTCACAAGGGTACCACAGGCTGCGCGTTGCAGTGTTTTACTCGCGAGTTAGCGCTCGCTGTATGTTAGCGGTACGTTCCCATGATGCTTTTCCTCGGTGTTCCTGGGGGGTGGGGGGGGGGATTTGAGCGCAGCTCCAGGTGGCGCCGCTCCGTCCCGCTGAGTGACGCCGTTGCTATGACGCCGCGTCGCTAAGTTCAGCGATGGCGCGAAGCGTCCGCAGCAGACCCAGGTGCTTAATTAGAGGCTCGCGGGGCTTCTCAGGGTCAGACCTGCTGCTTTTTAAACGGCCCGCCTGCGCCACCCGCATCGGGGGCCCCTCAGTGGCCAATTCCACCAAATGAGGCCAATGTTCCGCCCACCCCAAACACACGGGGAGGGCTGGGTGTGGCTGCGGGCCTTGCTGCATGGGGCGCGTGGCCAGATTTGGAGGAGGGGAAGAATGTATCACAATGGGAACGGGGGGCTGGGGGGGGGTGAGTTCGTATTTTTAGTTATTTTATTTTTTTCGTATTGGGACACAATGCCTCTGATGCCTCTATTCTGGACGCAGGTTATGACGGTGCTGTCAACCTCCTGCTGACTATTTTCATCACTGGATTCCATGCAGGCTTTCAGACAGGGGTCCTGGCCTGTTCGGCGCCCTTTGATGACATCACTCTGGTGCGCCTCAGCCTCTGTGTTCTGCCCCGTTCCCAGGAGAAGGAGGTCTTCAGCGACATGATGCTGTGTTCGTAAGATCTTTAGCACTTACACCCTGAGCCATTCACTTCATGATCCCTCTGACCCTTGACCTCTGACCTCCCCTCCCCTCACCGCCCAGAAAGCTCCGTTCTGTTCGGCAGACCGGACTTTCCAGAACATTCCCTAGACTTTGAACCTCAGGTGCCCGGACACCAGAGTCACACCTAAAGCAATGCATACTTTAAAACAGGATTTTAGCGATGGTTTGCCGTCACTGCTAAGGTGAAAGGTTAAAGCTCTTGTGCTGTTCACTCCTTATTTTTGCATTGAAGAATTTCTCAGTCAGGGTAACTCTCACTGAGCATAAGTCAGACTTTAAAGTCACGTGTGCAAAATGCATTAAATGAACATCACGTTCATTATTTGATGCTTATGTGAAAGTGGGGTGAACAATCAAGCTTAAAATCCGTAGTGAAACCGTCAACAAATAGGTGTGGAATGGATTGAGACTCAGAGCCTTATCGGACAGGGGGAATAGTCTGAAACTGCATTTGGAATTCCAGCACAGCTTGAAAAAGCTCGACTGCGTCTTCATCTGAAAGTCCTCAGGGAGCAGCCAGCTAAAGCCACGAGCAGTGGGGCTTGGTGCTAGCCGTTCAAGCCCCATTAAACAACTCCACAAAAAATCTGCTTATACTACAGACTTATTCTTTCTCTCTCTCTCTCTCTCTCTCTCACTCTCTCTCTCTCTCTGTCCCTTTCTCTCTCTCTCTTGTGCTCTCTCTCTCTCTTTCTCTCTCTCTGTCCCTCTCTCTCTCTCTCTCTCTCTCTCTCTCTGTCCCTCTCTCTCTCCATTTGAAACTTTTTTCCATTCGCTGGCCCGCTGTTTTTTGCCACATCAACTGGAAAAATAACACACAGTCGCACCGGAGGCCAAAGCTGTCCCCAAACGGCTTCCCCCTCTTTCATATTTCCATCACCAATAACAACTCAAAATATGTGATAATTTCAATTTTCCCCTCCACTGCAGGACCGGTAACCTCCTTCATTTCCGAAGGACCACAGCCCAGGGGATTTACCCAGCGGCCCACTTTCATATATCACCTTAAAACACACTCACAAACTCAGCGAAAGCTGAAAGAAAGAAGAGCCTTCTTCAGAAGTGCTCATTTTTATCGTATCTGTTTACGTATTTACGTAGTTGAAGGGGACATAGTAATTAGCATGATTTGATGTCAAAACCATACGTGCATTTCTTCAGATTCATGGGTTCATGCCACTTCCCCAAAGATTTGAAAGGCTTTCAAAACAAAAGGAAAACAAGTATTCAGTAATGATGATGTAAGACTCAGAGTCTCAATGAATCTAAGAACGTGTTGCACGGTTAAAACATGTAATATGTTTAGGCATAATCAAACGAGCTCTACTGCCTGAAACTGGAGTGAGAGAGTGAGGTACACAAGAAGCTGCTGTGAGGGATTCCCCACCCCCTTATTTTTACGGTACACAGACCCCCCCCCCCCCCCCCCCCATAGACCCCCCCCCAGAAATAGAGCAGGAAAAAGGAAAGGGCGCTTGCCATTTCTTGAGGAAACCCTAAAGTCTTAACGCCGCTCGTCTCTAATTATAGATCAGTCGCATGCCTTTTCATCCGAGTTGTAAATGAGAACAGCTTTCGGAAGAAAATGAGCTGTCAGTGCCTCCATTCGACACACAGGCTCCATGTAGCGTGTAGATTTAACCCTGCTTTAAACTACCCCCCCCTGCTTTAAACTACAGTGTAGTAGTAACAGAGTTATTGGTCTGTATTTCGATTTGGAATTAACCGAACATGAAAGGCATAGACCCCGATGTAAAAACGCAGAAATAGAGCAGGAAAAAGGAAAGGGCGCTTGCCATTTCTTGAGGAAACCCTAAAGTCTTAACGCCGCTCGTCTCTAATTATAGATCAGTCGCATGCCTTTTCATCCGAGCTGTAAATGAGAACAGCTTTCGGAAGAAAATGAGCTGTCAGTGCCTCCATTCGACACACAGGCTCCATGTAGCAACAGTGCAGTAACAGAGTGTAGATTTAACCCTGCTTTAAACTACAGTGTAGTAACAGAGTGTAGATTTAACCCTGCTTTAAACTACAGTGTAGTAACAGAGTGTAGATTTAACCCCTGCTTTAAACTACAGTGTAGTAACAGAGTGTAGATTTAACCCCTGCTTTAAACTACAGTGTAGTAACAGAGTGCTTTTAAACTACAGGTAACAGAGTGTAGATTTAACCCCTGCTAGATTTAACCCTGCTTTAAACTACAGTGTAGTAACAGAGTGTAGATTTAACCCCTGCTTTAAACTACAGTATAGTAACAGAGTGTAGATTTAACCCCTGTTTTAAACTACAGTGTAGTAACAGAGTGTAGATTTAACCCTGCTTTAAACTACAGTGTAATAACAGGGTGTAGATTTAACCCTGCTGAAGCTACAGTGTAGTAACAGAGTGTAGATTTAACCCCTGTTTTAAACTAGAGTGTAGAAACAGAGTGTAGATTTAACCCCTGCTTTAAACTACAGTGTAGTACAGAGTGTAGATTTAATCTTTGCTTTAAATTACAGTGTAGAAACAGAGTGTAGATTTAACCCTGCTTAAGCTGCAATGTAGAAACAGAGTGTAGATTTAACCTCAGGTTTAAACTACAGTGTAGTACAGAGTGTAGATTTAACCTTTGCTTTAAACTGCAGTGTAGAAACAGAGTGTAGATTTAACCCCTGCTTTAAACTACAGTGTAGTACAGAGTGTAGATTTAACCTCTGCTTTAAACTACAGTGTAATACGGAGTGTAGCTTTAACTTCTGCTTTAAGCTACAGTGTAGTAACAGAGTGTAGATTTAACCCTGCTTTAAACTACAGTGTAGTAACAGAGTGTAGATTTAACCCCTGTTTTAAACTACAGTGTAGTAACAGAGTGTAGATTTAACCCCTGCTTTAAACTACAGTGTAGAAACAGAGTGTAGATTTAACCCCTGTTTTAAACTACAGTGTAGTAACAGAGTGTAGATTTAACCCCTGCTTTAAACTACAGTGTAGAAACAGAGTGTAGATTTAACCCCTGTTTTAAACTACAGTGTAGTAACAGAGTGTAGATTTAACCCATTTTAAACTACAGTGTAGAAACAGAGTGTAGATTTAACCCGTTTTAAACTACAGCGTAGAAACAGAGTGTAGATTTAACCCTTGCTTTAAACTACAGTGTAGAAACAGAGTGTAGATTTAATCCCTGTGTTAAACTACAGTGTAGAAACAGAGTGTAGATTTAATCCCTGTGGTTAAACTACAGTGTAGAAACAGAGTGTAGATTTAACCTCTGCTTTAAACTACAGTGTAGAAACAGAGTGTAGATTTAATCCCTGTGGTTAAACTACAGTGTAGAAACAGAGTGTAGATTTAATCCCTGTGTTTAAACTACAGTGTAGAAACAGAGTGTAGATTTAACCTCTGCATTAATTGCCCCGGCTTTAATTACCCGGCCTTGCCCTGCACCCGCTATCCCAGCTAGTTAAAAAAGGACAGAAAATAGCGCAGCTAAAAAGGGCTGCGGTGTAACCTCATGAGGAAAGTGCTTCCAAACCGTATCTCAGATACGCTGTTTGAGCCCTTTATGAGGGCTGTGTGTTCTGTGTCTTTCCCCAACGTCACCTTCTGTCTGTCCCTTAAGGCCCTGACCAATATTCCTCATCCATTCTATATTCCCCATTTCAGAAGAGTGAAGCGCTAACCCGCCATACAAGCCAGTTTTAAAGCATGTCCTGAATGGAGGGGAATATGGAAACAAAAAGAATCAATGAATGAATTTTGGTTGGAGGAAAGGGTTTGATTGAAGGTCTGGAGCCACACTGTAAAGAAATGCACAGGCTCTTGAAAAAGCCCAAAGAAGGGCAACTAAACTGATTCCTGAGTTCAAGGTGAAAATTGCGTGAAGGGCTTAGGGCTGGAAGGATTGAGCCTTGTCCTAGAAAAGAAAAATTAATTGAAGGTCTCCATTGAAAAAAGTTTTTATACTAGGACTAGGCTTAACGAGAAACCAGCATTAAATCTGTTCAGACTCAGCAAAAGGTGGGACTTGTCTCACATTGGATTACACTACAGTCACTTGCAGCTGCTCTAATACAGAGTACCTACAGAAGGGCAGAACATCCGTGTTTGTCTCAGGAATACAAAAGTGCCATATCGCACTATATGTGCAACTATCTTTGCACTGGCAGATAACTATCTTTGCACAGCTATACCAGCAACATTGTCCCAAAAGAAAGAGAGAAAGGGGGGCCAAGGTCCAGTCTGAGGCGCTGGGTCTGCAGTCTGTGTGGGAAGATGGGCTTAAAACTCATGAAAATTTAATAACAATAAATTAGTGCAACTGGGGGACAAAATATGAAAACATACACTGAACTGCTGATATGGTGTCAATGTGTGGAAAAGCGAGCCATATCATGGAATGGAGAGGTTCAGGCTTGAAGCAGAGCTGGAGGGCCACAGTGCCTGCTGGTTTAACTCCAGTCCTGGAGGGCCGCAGTGTCTGCAGGTTTAACTCCAGTCCTGGAGGGGGCGCTGTGACTGCAGGTTTAACTCCAGTCCTGGAGGGCCGCAGTGTCTGCTGGTTTAACTCCAGTCCTGGAGGGCCGCAGCGTCTGCTGGTTTAACTCCAGTCCTGGAGGGCCGCAGTGTCTGCAGGTTTAACTCCAGTCCTGGAGGGCCGCAGTGTCTGCAGGTTTAACTCCAGGTCCTGGAGGGCCGCAGTGCCTGCAGGTTTAACTCCAGTCCTGGAGGGCCGCAGTGTCTGCAGGTTTAACTCCAGTCCTGGAGGGCCGCACAGAAATGCAGGTTTAACTCCAGTCCTGGAGGGCCACAGATGTCTGCAGGTTTAACTCCAGTCCTGGGGGGCCACAGAAATGCAGGTTTAACTCCAGTCCTGTAGGGCTGCAGTGCCTGCTGGTTTTTGGGGTTTTTTCAAGACATTGGCAGGTGAATGAAGGCAAACCACAAAGACCTGCAGGCACTGCAGCCCCCTGGGAACTGACTTTGACACCTCTGCTCCAGAGCGTGCAGTTCATTTCAGTTTTACCTGTAGAGCACTTTTTACAGAGACAATGTCACAAAGGCGCATTACAGAAAAAAAGGAAACTGGAGAAATGCCAAGCCTGAACCCCCAAATAACTCCCCAGTGGGAAGAAAAACACTCACACGCTGACAACACCCTGGCCAAGGAGGACCCGGCTTTAAGAGGAACTCATCCTCCGTTCGCTGGCCCAGAGTCAGAAGCTAAAGATATCGGCTAAATGGTAAACGGGAGGTAATGGGGAATCTATTTGAGCAAATAATAATAATAGCGGTCGGCTAGATTATAGCCCGAGGCTTTAAAGTAGCTGGAAAAATAGACAGTCCAAGTGAATAAGAGCATATTAATATTCGGTTCTGGAGGATGAGGCGACGCATATTGGACTCCATGGCCATTGGACTCATTTTGGCAAGAGCGGGTCTGGCTGGGGGGGTCTGTGCAGCGGGGGGGGGGGGGGGGGGGGGGGGGGGAGGGATCAGGCTCGATGTCGAGGGGCTGAGTGGCCTGTTCCCATCATTACGTACTCTTACAGTATTTTCTATTCTTTTTTTTAAAGTCGGGGCAGTTAGGGACAGGGTGGCATCCCATAACCGTCTCAGGGAGTGTCGCCTCTGCCAGCGGGCTCGCCGGGCATCGGCCTGTAATGAGGAGCCACGCCTAAGAGCTGAGTTTATCCCAAACGCCGGGCGATCCCACCGCACGGCCAGCTCGTTCGGGGGATCGGAATCGGGCGGCATCGCTGCGCTTTGCGCGCGTGGTGGCGGGGGGTTGAGCGAAACGAGAGAAAAAAGAAAGGAATAAAAGTGGAGGGATGCAGGTCAGTCGGGGAGCAGACTGCTAAATATAGTCTGTGTGTAGATGTGAGGGCCGAGCGAGAGGCCGGGCCTGACCGTGCCTTGTAATTGGGGAAAAAAAATAAAGGACTAAATTACATGTTTATTTTAGACTACAATTTTAATCTTCTTTCCTCCTGTGTATGTGTATGTGTGTGTGAGAGAGAGAGAGAGAGAGAGAGAGAGAGGGACAGAGAGATGGAGAGAGAGACAGAAAGACAGAGAGAGAGAGAGGGACAGAGAGAGGAGAGAGAAAGAGACAGAAAGACCGAGAGAGAGAAAGAGAGGGAGAGAGAGAGAGAGACTCACAGGCGGGTCGAAAGATTGGCTATTTTCTTGACTTATTTTTCACTTTATTTATTTAGATGATGCGTGTGGTCGAGTCTCCTGCTTTCATAATTCATAAAGCCAGTGGTGCCATATGGGGAGGGGGGGGGGCAGTCCAAGGCCCCTAACTGACAGGGGCCCTAAAGCAGTTGGGGGAGTCCCGTTGCGTTTCCTGTAGAACACGGACCACATGCTCATCGTGAGCTGCGACATCAGCAGTTTGAATCTCACCGTGCAACCCTTGTTGCATGTCTCTCTCTCTCTCTCTCTCTCTCTCTCCAGTCTTCCTGTTTATCTACACTGTGTTTTTCAATAATGCTGAAAAAGCCCTAAAAATGTATTCATCAAAAAACTGTGGTGTTGTAGTGCAGGGATGGGGTGGTGGGGTCCAGTGTGTGATCCCAAAATCCCTGGTGACGCCCCAACGTACAGCTGCCGTTTGGGCACGACGGATAGAGGGCACTGTGTCCTCCTCAGAGTACAGTTTTGCCCCCACTCCCAACCCCACAGCCCACACCCCCACTCCCAACCCCACACACTGCACCACGCACCCCCACCCCCGCACCAGTACCCCCACACCCCCACTCCCATCCCAGCAACTGCACCCCCACTCCCACCCCCGCATGCACCCTGCACCCTGCACCACACACCCCACACCCTGCAACCTACCCCCCCCCCCCCCAATCCTTCACCTCCAGCCTCCGTCTTTGATCATCGGACCAGGCAGACCGTCAGGAGCTCCCCGCCTCTCTCTGGACCCGACTGAAGCCCTGTACATTAAACACCCAATGGTCTAATGCCTTGGTCTCTATCTCTCTCTCTCTCTCTCTCTCTCTCACACACACACACACACACACACACGCATATTAATCATCTCATAGTAAAGTCCAGGATTGGGCTTAACTCCATTTCAGTTCAGGAAATAAGTTAAAATTCCATTTGTGCATTGAAAAAAAATCCACAAATTGTAATGTTCTGTGAGGATTTTTCAGTTGACAAATTAATTTTATTTCCTGAACTGAATGCTAAAACTAAAATGAACACAAATACTAGTAAAGGGCCAGTGAACTGCGTGGTATTATTGTAATGGAGTGTCAAGTACCTCAAATGAACATGAAATCCAAACTTCCCTCAGTCTGAGGTACTGTGACACTCTGGTATCAGATCGGTATAGCACCAGAAAAGAGCCTGCTGCCAGGCCCGTTTCCACGGAGACATGAACAGCTGAAAGGCTGCTATGGAAACGTCTCCATTGTTAATTGTTTATAAATCCTCATTGTGTTCTGTAGTTCACTTTCTGCTGAGGTTGTTCCGGGAGATAAAACAACTGTTTGTGTGTGTGTGTGTGTGTGTGTGCGCGCGTGCAAATATTGTGTGTTCGTGTGTGTGTGTGTGCGTTCGTGTGTGTATGAGAGGGTGCATGTTTGTGTGCTCGTGTATACGTGCATATAAGATAAGATAAGATAAGATAAGATAAGATAAGATAAGATAAGATAAGATAAGATATACTTTTATTGAACCCCGTGGGGTAATTTGTCCTCTGCATTTGACCCATCCTAGTTACTTAGGATCAGTCGGCAGCCACAGTGCAGTGCCCGGGGACCAACTCCAGTTCTGAGGTCAAGGGCAACTGCAGGAGCGCGCCTACGCATGTCTTTGAGTGTGGGAGGAAACCGGAGTACCCGGAGTAAACCCATGCGTGTATACATGTGCATGTGTATACATGTGTGCATGTGTGTGTGTGTGCATGCGGGGATGTGTGTGTGCATGTATATGTTGTGTGTGCGCATTTTTGTGTGTTCGTGCATGTATGTGTGTGGGTGTGTTTGTGTGTGCAAGTTTGCATGTATACGTATTCGTATGTTACCATGTATTTATAATTTTTAAAAAATGCATCGAAGTTGTTATTCATTGTTTACAGTACATTTTGCATGTTCATAAAATATTTGCCCCAGGATTGCGCTATTTTTCATGCAGCTATATTTTAGGTTATATTTGTTCTTGAGCTTGTGCAGTATTATTGGACACATATGTATTGCTGTTGCAATAACAATAAAAATACAAACGCGCAAGGAAAGGAATATTAGATTTAATATGTCACATATAATTCCACATCGCATACACAAAATGAGGTAACACAACAGAAGTGCAACACTGAGGTTGAGAACACGTTTCTCATGAGTACCTTTTCTGTGAGAGTCATAAGTTAGTTTTCTCAAATCCACGCGACCGATATCATTTCTCTAAATTACCAGTTGTTCCTCGTGCAGAAGAACATGCAGTCTGGGTGATTCCGGTCCACGGGCGAGGCGAGACGATTACTAGGTCTGTATAAAAAGAATAGGTGTTTATTTGAAAAATGAATCATTGGGAGGGGCCTGATAGTGGTCAACTACGTGACTGACCAAATTAAATCGCGCAAAAAAATAAATATTGAAAATCCGAATAAATTACAAAATTCTGAAACCTTATGTCATTTCTGAAACCTGAATATGTGAATGTTTCCCTTTTGGATCGTCTGTGCAGCTGAACGCTGCCGATGACTTCTGACGTAGACATGCATATTTTGAATTGCGATAAATGATTCCGCAAATGGTAATACGTATAAGAGTCTGTGTGGACGCGCGGGTTCATGAACCACATTCACCGGAGTCTCCACAGCCCGTAAACCAATACACTCGCTTTTGGACATTTTGACTAGTTTCTGAATTGACTCGCAATATCTTCTGACATCGTGAAATATGAATAAATCACATTTTATCTGCAGAATTCGCTGTTATGTTAATTACAAGGGCATGTAAGACCCTATTTAATTCTTCGGCTCCAGAGAGTTGAAGAGAAATGGAAAAACAAACAGCGAGACGGATATAACGTCAGAAGCCAAACGTCGCAGACAAAACTGCTCTCTGACACGATCCGAGGGGATTCGTTGGAATCTGGAGCAATCTATCAGTACAATGACAAGCATAAATAATATCACGAGTAGCCTAAAATACGTCAATCTTCCATTTTTTTTAAACTCTCCCTTAACAGTGTGGTCATAATAATAGTTGCAGACTAATATTCAAGGAAGATATTACAAAGAAGAATATCAAAAGTCATCGCCTCTTTTGAACATCTGCATTGAATTTTTCACAAGGAGATAAAAATAATTTAATTAATGTTAGTAAACAAAGGATATTGGACACAGAAATGTTGAGATGCCATGGCTAAGGCTACTTATATTAAATAAACACGCGCACAGTCGATTTATGTTGATAGATCATTTAAATTATGATAAGCAGGACTATGGAAGAAATTATAAAGGCTGATTACATACGTGTTGCTTTTGTGTTCATTATTTTATGCAACCCAAATTCAGCTTACAATTTTTGTAAATTAACAACAGACGGTTTCTGAATAGACCGATTGAGGATTGAGAGCATATGGTTATGATTTATAAAGTATTACAAAAACATAAAATATTTATGTTAGTTATCTATAGACCAATTATACTTTAAGAATAAAACCCACACCATATAACAACAATAAAAGAATGTCCCATTAATAGCCCGTATCATTAATAAAACGACTTTAAACATTTCAGCTTTCACAAGCATTTAATGTAAACCACAGATTCCTAAATGTGACACTTTAAGAAGCTTGTAAAAAGCGTTCAGATTTAGACGGCATAGTAGGTAAATGCTTCCAAATGTGACGAGATTTCTAACTTAATCTGTAAATGCCGTTTCTTTAATTAGCCTAGTGGGATTTCATTTTGGAATAAATACAATTTTTTTAAAAAAAAAAAACTAGATGAATACTTCCTGAAACCTTTTAATCGTTGAAGTTAGAGTGGTCGAAATTCCTATTTGGTTTTCGTGATTATTATTCATTATTTATTAATCATTTATTAGCCTCGTTCTCTTTTTATTTTGTACAGATGAATCATTTTAAAACACCAGAAAGGATTGAAAACAGACTAAGGCTAAAAAACCCAAACAATAAAATCTCTAACAGAAACCGCAAATCTACCGTCTTAATTTTTCCGGATTTATTTATGTGGGTTCCTTGCTTCTGTTTCTCCACCCCCACTCCCACCCCTACCCCTCCGTATTTTAAGCGATTACGAATACATTTAAAGAAACTAATTAACTTCGGCAATTTCATCAAATTTACCCCTGAAAATACGATTACTGCTGCTAGTTTACTGTTACTACTATTAGGCTACTACGACAACAACCACCACCACCACGACTAATATTATTATTATATTTATTTTATTTTATAGCCATTAAATATATAATAAACATCATAATAACGACAAGAATAATTAATGTTGATTTTTAGGCTATGCAAAAAAGCTTATATGTAGAAATATTATTAAACAATTTCAATCTGTTTAAACTATTAAAGTCATCTATTAAAGACTGATTTCACTCTTTGATGAATAAAACTCAATTTGTGCAATTAGGCCTACATTTATATTTTGTATTGCCGATATGAAGAATTTCTTACGGGGTCGATTGGGCTACGTTCATGGACCGTCTGTTTCTTCAGTCCTCACACGAGGACGGCTTTAAGCGAGAAAGAGTACGTGTGGTAGACCTATTATAGGCTAATATTATTGTTTAATTATAATATCATGGCAAAATGCATAGTCAGTATGGACTGTCGGGTTTATGGCACAGCCGAGCCTAATTGCAGGAAGACCTGCGGGACCGGAAGAGATTCGCGGCAGGCGTGAGTGTCTTTCATCTTCCCAGACAACAAAAATACTTATTTTATCTTATCATTCCTCCTCATAGTATGCTTTTTCCATTACTACATCCGTAAAGGCTTGATTGTGTTTTAGGGGTTGGGCAAATCCGAGTGTACTTTCGTTCCAGTCTCCTCCGCCCCCTCCGCTCTCCCCCCAGTCTCTTCTTTTATTGCTCCTTGGCGGTTCTTCAAAGCGCCCGGACCCTGTAATTAGGAGGCGGGCCCTGTGTCTCTCATAGAGGTTCCTTAGCTCGTGCCGGAGTTAGTTCAAACTGTCCCGGGACCGCGAGCTGAGACCCCCTCTGTTTTTACCTATAGTGCTCTTGGGATTTGACTCTCAGGGATGGCCGCGTCTATTTTGGAGGTATGGAAATGCGTTGTTGAGTGTCCTGCTGGATTTTACTTGTGAAATAGCTTCATCAGTCGTCTCGCGCTGTGGTCTAATATGTGTGTTGTTTTTTCTTCTGGTGCTGCACGCGGTCAATCAGGCGCCTCTTTGACTCGCCTGTACACGGATTTTTGTCCGCATCTGTTTCTTCCTCAAGTTTGTTACGTCGTAGGCTTCCAATCAGTCTGTCAGTTTTAATAGAGCGCAATGAAAACGGCACGCGGATCCACTGGGGAAGTTTAAACGGGTAGAACGAGAGAGCGTACTGCTGCGTATAGAGCGTCCTTCGTGTTACCGTGTGTTTGGGATCCCCGGCTTTATTGATGTAAAGCTATGTTTATTGCCATTTTCACTTAAAATAATATTTTACTTCGAGTCCCCCAGGCAGAGTATAGGCTCTGTTCTACAAGGAACCATGCCCTCTTTTTGTTATAGTCTATAGTACGCAGAGTTTCCTATAGACTCTCACAAAAAGACACTATAGACATTGGGCTGATTCCAGCAGGGAATGCAGAAGTGGCGCGTGAAAGAATATTATTTGGCTATTACCCCCCTTTTTTTTAAATCAGTATTCACTCAGCGAGTGAGACCCCCGGCCGACGGGGAACTGATTTTGTTCTTCTAAGGTTCAAAGATGACAAAACACCGCGGCCAGGTGAACTTCACTTCCAGGCACTGTCTTGAACGACTTCCGTTTCCTTCAGCATCCCATATTTCCTAATAATTAGCTTTTCTAGTCCCAGACTGATAAGTACCTGTAAAGCTATGCGCTTTGATGTGCTACCCATTAGTGAAGGTCTTTGGTCTCTCTACCCTAGAGCAACTGTCGCGAGCATCACTGCACCATTAAATCGGAAAAATACATTTGGATTCCAGAGTGTAAAACCAAAACAGCTGGTGTGCGCTAGAACTGCTATTTTAACGCTCTTTTCTCGCAACATTTATAGGTGTAAATTTATTTTAAAGAAATGTGTCCGTGCTAAAAAAAAAAAAAAAAAAACATTTTCTTCTTCGATCGGTAAAATTGCCATGAATGCAGGCGGTGAACTTTGAGCAACCCCAGACTCTGGAACTCTCAGGTCTGTTTGACTGCGTTTATTTAAGAGGGGGAAAATGTGACCTGCGGTCTACTCTGTGATATACTGTTATAGCCGAATAATAACGAGATCATGAAACAAACTGCGGTCTCACGGAAAGCCTCGCGAGCCAAACACGACAAACAACCGTCTAATATATAACGGTGTTATTTTCAGGCAAGCACCCTGGCAGTGGTATATTCAATATTCCAGTTTTAAATATTTCAAAATTCGAAATGCACCTTAAATAAATGAAGTACCAACTATACAGGAAGTGTCAAACATATAACGTATTTAAAAAACGGCCAGGTTATACGACGCTGACATTTTGAAAGTCAGTAAAATCATTCTACCGATCGGAGAGTTATACAGACAGTCATACGTAATGCTGCCACAATTATAGCATAACATTTCCACAGCTCGTCCAGAGAAGGAGTATAAAGGAAATAAACCGCATGCGGAAAGAGCTTTGAATGCAAGCATTACCGACAAGTTAAACCCTGCCGTTTAGCTCTGTAATGGGGTGTAATTAACCTGGAAATGGGAGCTAAAGCAACAGGATACGCCGCGTCGACCGCAGGCGCTTAGCAGGAATGAGGGGGAGATCAATGCCAGGCCTCCGAGTCCCCAAAAGTCTGTTCCTCGGAGCGCGTCAGCAATTCCCTCAAACGAAATGAAAACAAAGCGCGAGCCTTCTGCGCTTCAGCGGAATGAAAATAATAATACTAACGTCAACTCCGTTTCCTCACCAAGGCCCTGTCTCCAAAATAATCTAAGAGGAAGAGAGGCCTCGCATCGATGCGCAAAAGCGGACGGTGTGCTTCAGCAATGTTCTCTGAAAGTTCAGATGATACGCTGGCGGATTTACAATTATCTAACTTGCACAGTTAGAGAAAATGTAACAGTCTGTTGCAAATTGCGATTGATCAGTAAACGAGGGTTTTTGCAAAGCAGAAAGTAGGACGCAATATGTAAATTTTATAATTTGTCAACCCATAACGTATGAGATATACATATACTGTCCCTTGTTCTAGACACGCCAATATTCACATTTACACTTATTGTAATAATTAGGCCCATACCTGTAAATTAACCTATGTTCTAACACAATTCTAGAAACTGGAATGACAGTGTCTCAAAAGGCGATGTCACCTGACACGTGTGCAAAGATCAGTCGCGACAACGCTAAGCTAGTAGATTTTTCATTCTTAGAACTGAACGACTTTTGATGACCCTCGGTGGTTTCAAAATCTAATGTAAGAGGGAAAATAGACCGCACGAAGAACCCAAAACTCATTCTCCATTGAAGACCAGCGGCGGTGGCGCTGATTATATTAACAACCGGCTTTAGCCTCTTCTGTTTCTGCGATTAAATGTCATTTGTGGCGACGGCAGGGGGAGACCGGGGGAAACCCCAGCCGAAGTGCGGCTTGAAAATGTGCGTTTAATTTTTTATTGTGATGAGATTCATTAAGCACAGCCATTCTGGTAACACTAAAGCAAAGTAAAAACTAAACAGCCATTCCTGCTAATTAGTATTTGCAGTAGTCTCTCTGGCTGTGAGACAAATGTTCTTTACTCAAGTCAACGGAATTTGCACGGCTTTGGATGCTGTAATACTAGGCCTATATCATGTAAAACTATAGGCCTTCCAACTCTGCGCCATGGTGCACAATGGCAAATAGATTGAAAATATAGACATGAAGCATCATTGCCGTTTACTACTGTCAAACCTCTATTTCTAGCCCCTAGATGATGATGATGATGATGATGATGATGATGATGATGATGATAATAATAATAATAATAATAATAATAATAATAATAATAATAATAATAATAATAATAATAATAATAATAATAATAATAATAATACATAATTAAGTCGTTGTCGGTTCCGGTCACTTTACGAAACAGTGCCATTCTGAGCAAGAAAAATAACTATCTTCAGAATCATCGCCAATTGCAGAATTATTGGCAATGTCCATTGTTACGCTTAAATTTCAAAATAAATACATTCTTTGGTGCGCGCTGATCTGGAACAGGCCGACGTGCCCGCAGTTTGGCGAACTCTAAAAAACGTGCATCTGAAGGGAACATGATCGGGGCTGCAGCAGCCTTGGTTCGCAGGACAATGTGCCATTGTTAGATTTGACATAGTGACAGTCTCAGGTGTCATAGCGACAAAGAGAAACAACCGTCTCTAACTGCTCGACATTGTTTACTAACCTGTTACACTCGTGTCGCGCGCGGAAGGGAAGTGTCCTACTTCAAATCAAATAAATTTAAGCGTGCTCCTTTTCTGCGACTAGAGTTTGTCCGCTTAATTCGCCCTACTGTGTGTGTGAAGAACAAACTCTTCGAGTTTGATTGTTAGTCAAAGTTAAAGATCAATGTTGTTTGAAGCCCATCATTGCTTTCGTAACAAGAAAACTTGTAGACGAGGAATTATATTGACAGTATTGAGGACCACTGGACACTGTCAATATCGGTCGTTCAGTCGTAACACGTCACATGTTTTCACTTTCGAATATCATACTTCCAGTGGAAGTTATTTGCGGTTTTCAGCATCTGATAAGAGACAATATGTTAGACTGAAATAAACAGGAGCATTGTATGAGAATTATTGCAACACATTTACCAAAAACAAACCAACAGCAGGCTAGCCACAACAGGGGACTACCCAGTCATACCAGCATAATTGGTTTGTTGTGTTGCTCTTTCGCCATAAATCCAGATGGCTCTTGTCTTCGTGTCTCCAAGGGTAATTTACAGTAATGTCACATAGCATACAAACACTGGCAACCAAATATGCTCAAAATGCACATTTGCTTTCGCTTAAAAAAATGTAGCATAGCACGTTTGTCTTCATGCTGTTGAGGAAAAGACAGGGCCCCACTGAAGCAGAGGAATCTTAATTGGTGTTGATAGATATGCTAGTGGTCTCTTCCCAATCTCAGTCATTCTGACACTGTGGTTGTGCAATCCCAGGCTCATTCACCCTCCAGTCTCAGTCTTACGCAGTCTCAGTCACTCTGACATGGTAACTGTGATGTCCAAGTCTCAGTCATTCTGACACTGTGACCACAGACTTTCAGTCTCAGTCATTCTGACACTGCGGCCTCAGGCTGTCAGTCTCAGTCATTCTGACACTGTGACCACAGACTTTCAGTCTCAGTCATTCTGACACTGCGGCCTCAGGCTGTCAGTCTCAGTCATTCTGACACTGTGACCACAGACTTTCAGTCTCAGTCATTCTGACACTGCGGCCTCAGGCTGTCAGTCTCAGTCATTCTGACACTGTGACCACAGGCTTCCAGTCTCAGTCATTCTGACACTGCGGCTTCCAGTCTCAAGTCACTCTGACACGGTAACTGTGATGTCCAAGTCTCAGTCATTCTCTCTTTCCGTCCTTGCAGGAGGAGGCCCGGTATGGGTCCAGTCCCCTGGCGATGCTGACCGCCACCTGCAACAAGTTTGGCAGCACCAGCCCGGCACGGGACACGGCCACGCCCGGCAAGGCCAGCAGCACCGGCCCGGTGAAGAAGCCCTACGGCCTGACCTCCGACCTCCAGGCGCCCAAGAGCGTGCGGGGCGGGGACGGGCTGGCCGACTCCTACACCGCCTCCTTCGGCGCGGGCGGGGGACTCCTCACCCCCTCCGGCAGCCCGCCCCCGCCCGCCGGGGGCTACTCCTCCGAATACAATCCCCTTCTCCCACTCCTTCCAGACCTCCGTGTCCCAGGACCCCTCCCTGCTGGCCTCCAAGGCCCACGCCACGGCCGACTGCCTGACCAGCGTGTACACCTCGCTGGACATGTCGCACCCGTACGGCTCCTGGTACAAGGCGGGCATCCACCCGGGCATCACGGCGGCGCCCGCCAACCCCCCCACCTCGTCCTCCTGGTGGGACGTGCACCCCAACTCCAACTGGCTGAGCGCGGCCTCCCAGTCCCAGCCCGACCCGCTCCAGGCCTCCCTGCAGCCCGTGGCCCCCCAGGGCTCGCTCAGCCCCCAGCTGCCCAGCTACGGCGCCGACTTCACCTCCCTCAACCCCGCCCCCTACCCCGCCGTGGGCCTGGGCTCCTCCTCCCACCTCCTGCCCGCCCCCCACCAGCACATGCTGCCGCAGCCCAAGCCCATGCCCGGGGCGGGGCTGATGGACCCCCCCATGGGGCTGAAGCCGGCGCGTGCGTCGGGCGGGTACGGCGGGGGGGCCCCCGCGGGGCGCTCCACCTGCGACTGCCCGAACTGCCAGGAGCTGGAGCGCCTGGGGGCGTCGGCCGCCTCCCTGCGGAAGAAGCCGGTGCACAGCTGCCACATCCCCGGCTGCGGCAAGGTGTACGGCAAGGCCTCGCACCTGAAGGCGCACCTGCGCTGGCACACGGGCGAGCGGCCCTTCGTCTGCAACTGGCTGTTCTGCGGCAAGCGCTTCACCCGCTCGGACGAGCTGGAGCGCCACGTGCGCACGCACACGCGGGAGAAGAAGTTCACCTGCGCGCTGTGCAACAAGCGCTTCACGCGCTCCGACCACCTCAGCAAGCACCAGAAGACCCACGCCGACGCCCCGCTCCAGGGCAAGGGCGGGGCCGCCGGCGAGGGCGGCGAGGCCCCGCCCGGCGACCACGCCCGGCCCGGCGACGCCCTCAGCGCCGGCGACCCCGCCCCCTCGGGCGCGGCCCCCGTGGACCCCGCCTCCGGCGGGGAGGATAAGAGCGGGGTGGGGGGCGGGGTGGAGACGAGCGGAGGACTGCTGGAGATCTGACGTCCCCCCCCCACTACCACGCGAACCCCCCCTCCCACCCCACACTGGCCGCACACGCTCAGGACCGCGTGCGGAGCCCGTTTCCTGCGTTCTGCGACGTCTGCCCGTGAACGCCTCACGCGTTCACCTGTAACGTGCTGCAGTATTCCGCAGCGACCTTTGTGTGTCCTCCCATTTGGCGGGCGTGGCAGGCATGCTATGGTGTCAGCAGATTAAAGCGAGTGATGTCACACTGTACACGGTCACCCTCGTGTTCCTGCACCCTTTCAGATTACCACGCAGCGTAACTGTTCAGATTACCCCTCAGCATTCAGATTACCCCACAACGTAACTATTCAGATTACCCCTCAGCATTCAGATTACCCCACAACGTAACTGTCCAGATTACCCCTCAGCATTCAGATTACCCCACAACGTAACTATTCAGATTACCCCTCAGCATTCAGATTACCCCACAGTGTAACTGTTCAAATTACCCCACAGTGTAACTGTTCAAATTACCCCACAGTGTAACTGTTCAGATTACCCCACAGCATTCAGATTACCCCACAGTTTAACTGTTGAGATTACCCCACAGCATAACTGTTCAGATTACCCCACAGCATAACTGTTCAGATTACCCCACAGTGTAACTGTTGAGATTACCCCACAGCATAACTGTTCAGATTACCCCACAGCATAACTGTTCAGATTACCCCACAGCGTAACTGTTCAGATTACCCCACAGCGTAACTGTCCAGATTACCCCACAGTGTAACTGTTGAGATTACCCCACAGTGTAACTGTTCAGATTACCCCACAGTGTAACTGTTCAGATTACCCCACAGCGTAACTGTTCAGATTACCCCACAGTGTAACTGTTCAGATTACCCCACAGTGTAACTGTTCTGCTGGTGCTGATCAGATATAAACAGAATGATCTGCCTGTGGAGCCCATAATGTTTAAACTCTGCTGCCCCTCGTCCCAAAACAAGCTCCCGCTGGAGATCTTGTTCTGTTGACGGGATTGTTGAGAACACAACACACACTCACTGGATTATGCTGCCCACATTTATAATGTTGAACACTGAGGAAAAAGACACGCACACACACACACACCCACAGTACACACACACACACACACACATATACTCACACACACATACACACACGCACACACACACACACAAACACTCGCACACACGCACATACGCACATGCATACACACACGCTCAAGCACGCACACACACATACATACTTTCTCTCACACACACACATACACACACACGCAAACACACACACACACACACACACACATGACTGTACAAATAAGACCACTGGTATAGCTCCCCCGAAGCAAATGATCAGTTGTGGCAAAATCTACCAACAACAGGAGGGAAGGGGGGCTTCCACCCCCCCACTGGTAATTATCCGTAGTGTATGTTATAATAATGTCTAATCTTTCTATCAAACACCACTCAAGTGTTATTCAATTTCTACAGCTTTTTGAATCTGCACACCATAGTTTGCCAAGCGCAAGGCTACTTGTCTTACAAGAGATCTCAGTAAGACATCGCATGTGTAAGTAACTCACCCTGGGAACAGGCGCTCTGGAGTTTCCACTAGTAAAGCACCACTTTTTGCAGCAATGGTAGTTGTAACTGCAGTAGTCAAACTGATTTGGTACCTGGATTCTCTCAGTCTTTAAGTGTTCGTTCATGTACATGTGATTTGTCTGACTGTGTTTTTATGGGTGGGCTTTCTTTTACGTTTTATTTAATTTCGTTCTTACTTGCAATTCTTTTAATTTATGTCTTAAATTATGAAAAGAAAATGCTGCCTGTATTTGAAATAGAATAATCATTTTGCATTTTACAGGTATCGCTTAATTTGATGTGATAATGGTAGCAGGCCATTTTTTAAACTAAATAAATTAAGATGTTTTTAATTTTATTATTTATTAAACCGTTTTGAAGTTATAGTTAATTATATACCAATGCTGCAGGTACTTAAGTGGGATTTTATTTATATATCTCGGACGTTAGTTCTGCCGTAAAGCTACCATTCCTTTATTATTTTCCAGTGTTGACATTATTCAAATCGGAGCCGTGATGGCTCTTGTTCTCCATTGTCATTTTTATTTTGTGTCTTAAACTTTTTATTTAAATACTATTTTAATAAACAATTTAAGAGTGTATATAAAAGGCTTCATGGATTTTTTTGAATACATTGTAAAGTGTATTTATTTGTCTTGTGTGTTTAATGTTTTTCTTTTTTCTTTTCTTTTTCTTTTTTGTTTTAATGGCATTTTCCTCCAAAACAATATGCAATGTATTAACAATAATAATGACAATATTTTAATAAAGGTAAGAATAACATCATTAATTTCTAAAGTCAAATAGTTTGAGTAAGCTATCAGATACTAATGGTGCTAATGACTTGTAGAGATAATGTAATTGTCTTAATGCTTTGATCATTTGTTTTTATAATATAGACTAGTGTATTGCATATGTTGCTGTTGCATTTGCGCAGAAGTCTGGCTGCATTGTCACATGACTTGTGAAACGCAGTGTCTCTTTCCCAGCGATGTATCAGAAGTGCATCGCTGGCTGTTCAGTTTAACTTCCGTGAGAGCAGGCAGTAAGAATAAATGTCTGTCGTGTTGGGGAAAGTGTACCGTGACACAGCGACTTGGTGCTAAAGTAAAGAAACACTTTATTTACCGTTTTCATCTGTGTCGGCTGTCTGGTTTATCTGTAGTTTTTTTCAGTCATTTCCACAGCATTAATGCCTGATTTGGGTCAAATATGCAATTTGAATCAGTTTTACCTTTAGACACCATTAAAATCTATGCAGCTTACTGACAATATAAAAAGAACCATGTGTTTTCCCAATATTCAGAACAAAATGTTTCTCTCCTCTTTTGTAGGGTGTTAGAATTTTTGTTAAATGTTGTAGAAAATTCTCATGGAGTTCTTTTGAGTCTTAGTGGCACCTAAAGAGTTAAATGATTTGAAATAGGTAATTGAAACAGGTCTGATACATATATGTGAAACAATCACCAACTAAGTTTTGGGCCACATAATAATGTATGGTCCCCAAACGTATTTTTGGTGATTTAGGTATGCAGGTTTGTCCCTTAAGAAACACTTTCGAACTGGAGGAGAACCCCTTTAAATATTTTTGTACTCTTCACAGAAAAACACTAGATCTAAGGGTAATCTTGAAAAAGCTGATAATCCTCAAAAATCTACACGAAGACAAATTATCGTTTCATATTTTAGCTTCTGATTCCTCTCTACTGGGAGCAATGGGGTGGAAACAACATGGACCGGACAGTTACTAAGTCTCATGCTCCCTGATGTGGAAATTGGGTTAATAAAATGTGTGCGGATTAAATGTGGGTTCTGGTGCGTTTCCAGGGCACTCCTAAAACAAGCAGTGGGGGCCCCCCACAGCACACTGAGGGGGCCACCATGTACGGGGGAGTGTTTGGACAGCAAACACAGTCACATCACAAATATTTGGTCTCCACTCATAGACCAAGACCCTCCAGGGAGAGAGTTAGAGACGCTACTTTAGGGAGTCTCCACTAACTCCCTCAACCGCTCTCTCTCTCTCGCTCTCTCTCTCTCTCTCTCTCTCTCTCTCTCTTCCTCTCTGTCTCTGTCTCTCTCTCTCTCACTCTGTCTCTGTCTCTCTGTCTTTCTCTCACTCTGTCTTGTCGCTTCCTTTTCTTTTCCTCTCTCCCTTCTCGTCTGACTTGTTTGAACATCTTCCTCTCTTCCCCTCTCAAGTTTTCAGTCCTTTGCTTTTTTCCTCATTTTCCCTGCTTTAAACCTTTTTCTTAATTATCCCCCCCCTCCTTACCTGACCAAGTGGGTTAATTATCCTGTGTGGCACAAACAAAGCCAACCTCAGAGGAACTCCCAAAGGATACAATGAGCCCTTTGAGCATCACTGTAGTTACACTAGAGGCAATTACTCCACTCTACAGTCTGAGTGGGGCAATTACTCTGCCCCTGTTCCAACAAGGTGGGGGAGAGGGGGGCGGGGAGGGCACTTTCATCTGACTCCTACCTGAGAAGGTGTTCACAAAGGGGACTTCAAATGAGACCAGCAGTAGGCAAGCTTCGGGAAAGTATGGGCACTGGCGGGGACACGTTTTACTGTCCTAAAGAGTGGGGGAAAATGATCACAGATGTGTGCCATAAAAAGAAAACGGTAAAAGAAAGGAATAGCCGTCAATAACGGCACCAGAGCTGGATTCTGGGACTGAAGGGACCGGCTGGAGGACAGACACACGGCCGATTGGCTGATTGAATTGTGGGACACGGCAGCACGTGATGTTTCTCTCCCGTTGCTGGAGTCCGGCAGCCTGCAGTCCTGTTTGCTAGTTTAGGGAACGTGTAGCCTAGCCTCACTGCTGATTATACAGTAAAAATATTCAGTGCTAAATCAACTCTTACAGAGTACATACGGTCCCAATTGGACAGTTTACTGCGTATCAATCTCTGGTTTAGCAGGAAAATGTAAGTCTTTTCTTGCAGTATATTCCAGAAAATAAGAATATGTTTAAAAAAATAAATAAATAAAACATGGGAATTAAGTATATAAGGAAACTGAATCAAAAATAAGATTAAGAAATGATGGGCCAGTTTGGCAGATGCAGATTCTCTGTTGAAAACTCACATTCGTGCAGGACTGAACTTCATCTGTGTCCGTGAAACCTAAGCATTCAGTGAACTGGAATTGCGAACGTGAGGCAGGTAGAGCGAGGCAGACGTCGGGGCGCTCCGTGGGACTTCAGCATGACGCAACCGGAGCCACTTATGGGACGGGGGCGGCCTAAACCCCAAGCCTCACATGGCAAACTGGAATTTACTCACCAGTTAACATTTTAAACGTGGGCTACTGCGTAAAGGTTTTTCTAATTTCGATTAGGCTATTGACAAGAACTCTCACTTCATGATGCGTGTTGAATGAACTTCACTGATAGGCCGACAGCCGCCGTGATTTCGGAGACGAGGGGGTTCTGCTTTCAATAGAACCGTTCCATTCCATGCACATGGAGTCACACCCAGGAAGGCTAAGGCTGGTTTAGTGGATGGGAGATACTTTTCTGCTATTTTTCAGACGATGTAAGTTCAGAGTTTCGTAGGTACGGAAACTAGTGGCGGTTCTGGTGGACTGACAGAAAGCGGGAGGTGATGGTGGGTGTATTGAGGCACAGGAGACCTGTCGCATCCCCCCGACCAACTCCGCGACGTTACCCTGCCTGCATGGTTCCAATTTAAGGGATCTAATGAGCTGTAGTTGAGGTCAATTTATATAAAACGTCCCGGGGCACAACTCTGTCATCATGGACTGACATGTTTACGGCGGTCTGAAGTGGGCGTGTGGTCGCCCGCGCGACATTAAAGGCGAGCGGGGAAAGGGTGGGGTGCGTCGGGGAGGGGGGAGGGGTTCTGGGTAGGGTCAGCGGAGTTGCTTTTTCAACTTACAGCGCTGGTGTTTTCTCCCGTTTTTATACCGCGGCTGCAGTGGTAACCGTGCTTTATTTTTATTATTTTTTATTTCGAAAGCCAGGAAGAGTTAACAGTCTGTTCAAATGCAGCCATAAAAAGATAAATATATTCGGAGGCGCGTGAATGAAGGAGAAGCCCTGGAGAAAACTGTTCCATATGTCTCCCGCGTCCCTCTCGTTTCTAGTTTCGGCATTTAAGGGATTTCCCATCTACATTAGCGATGGTGTACCATTACACACAGCACAGATACCTTCTTTTAATCAAAACATCGAAACCCGAAAATTATGCAGATCAGTTATACAGGTTTTCACAGGTTACGTTCTAACATAAATCCAAATGAACAAATGATTATACTAACTTGATCTGCCTACGCAGTAATTATTTGTGATGCAGGTGGTTGGAAATTTATTTTATTTTATTATGTGCACTTTGGCCTTAAATCGCGGAGTTTTTCTTCACAAGCCAATGAAATGATATAGAGATTATGATATTTGGAATGTGGTACCCAGTGATGTGAGCCCACATGAAAATATTGGTCTGATGTCTGCGTCTTTATGGTTCATTGCTAATCAAATGAGCTCTTCATCCGTCCGTAGTCTCGCGCTTTTGTCAAAACCAGGGCACAGAGCGCGTCATATGAAGAACAATTCATACAGACCGGTCATCCTCGTCAACACAAACCCCCCCCCCCCCCCCCCTTTTAAGTGTCAGTTGGACCAGGGAGCCGTGACTTCAGAGCTGCTCTGTACAGAAATGTAGCACATGATTAATGGAGATCAAAACATATCGTCAAATAAATTTAAATTTAAACCTAAAGAATTAAATTTAATGTTTTTTTTTTAAACATACCATTATGCAAGAATTACTGGATCTCTGATATAATTAATGCAGTGCATATAAAAGTTGCTTTGTTTCATTTTAATTTGAATGATTATGCAGAACATATGGTTATTTTCATGTATATCTCACAACCCGCCTCAAACTGTCCTACATCCCAGGGTATGGGAATCAGTACTTTGGATGATGCCGTGTTTTAGTGATACATGTTACCAAGACTTCCCTTATTTTCAAAAATGAAATAATTTTTTTTAAAAATTGTCACATATTTAGCTGCCAAAAAATTATGTTTTACATTTCATGCAAATGCTTACTAAAACACCTTTGAATTTGATAATGAGTAAGAAACAGAAGTGAATGGTATCTGGTTAAGGTTTGGGGAGAGAGCCCATTGTGGTCGGGGTGAATGGGAGTCTTAGCGGAGGGATAATATTATGCTACTGGTGCTTTTGTCATGCGCTTGTTTCTGAGTGAAATCCGCGAACATGCAGAAGAATTAAGCTTTCGTCATTTTCCCATACACCTCTGAGAGCCGGGGGTGGGGGTACCTGTAGGTCACAATGACTTAACTGCCTTCTGGTTCCAAAGGCCAGACTTCCTCATACCCCTGGGGGTGTAGGAGGGGGTGCAATTTAGGGCAGGACAAAGGCACAGGTGTCCACAGGTGTGACGGGACTCTCTCCGGGGGGTGGGGGCATAGTCTTTCCCCGGGGGCATAGCAACAACAAAAAAACGGCCATGTCCGGGGGGGGGGGGGGGGGGGGGGGGGGGGGTGACCTGAGAGCCAAATGAGCCAGAAGATTGAGAGGTCAGGAGGGGTCAGGCAGGGCCTAAACCAAGGAGAGAGACACTTGGATTCTGACAGGGGAACAGTGATTGATGTCCGTCACAAATAGCTCTGCATCTCCTCAGGTTCTCCAGCCACTTAGCCTGAGCAGCACAATACCCTCACTACGCTATCAGCCTGTCTCACACACACACACATATACACACGCATGCACACACACACACTCTCACACACACACACACAGTCACATTCACACACGCACTCATGCACACACACACACTCACACACACACACACACAGTCACATTCACACACGCACTCACACACACACACTCTCACACACTCACATAAACACACATACACACACAGTCACATTCACACACGCATAAATACCCCACACACACATACATTCGCACACACATTGATGGTCACAAGCCCCTATCTACCACACTGCTCATCTTTTAGGACATTTATTCTTTCTTTTTTTCATACATATATCCATCCTGTTCCAGTTCCTGTGGCTGGGGGGGGCTCTCTGTACTGACCGTAGGTGCGTCTCAGCCCCTGTGAAAAGATCATTTGTTCCCCATTTAATGTTCTCCGCGTGACAAATTGCTTCCAGAAAAAAAAGGTCCGGATATCATAAGTGACATTAAAAAAATATACACATCTACTTTCCTCATTTCTTTCAGATACATAAATTGGTTGCACCCTCCTCCAGCGTGATCTGTTTGACAGACGGAAGCCATCGGGGAGTGATGAAATTCATTTAGACTGTTCCACAGGACAGGAACTCTGTGTTTCTCCAAAACCTCTGGAATTGCTCTGCTGCGTCTATGGTGGATTTAGGCCCTCTGCCCATTTTTAAAAACATCTTTCATACGTGCTGCGATATGACATGTTAATGCTGATGCTGCTGTTTTTAAGTACTTGCAGCCCATTTTAAATTATTTCTATATTTCCACACTGCTTCTGCTGTGCATTACAGTATGCAGTACATTAAATACCCTGTATCACATAATACAGAACAGGACATTAACTGCTGTGTATGGCATTATACAGTATTGCACATTACACTGTACAATTCAGTGAAAACTGTGTATCACATTGCACAGTACAGGACATTAAATACTGTGAAGCATCTTTTACAGTACAGTACATTAATGCCAAGTATCACATTTTACAATACATTAAACACTGTGAATATCATTTTACAGTACAGTACATTAATACTGTGTATCACATTTTACAGTACAGGACATTAAATACTGTGAAGCATCTGTTACAGTACAGTAAATTGATACTGTGTATCACACTCTACAGTACATGAATACTGTGAATCACATTTTTACAGTAAAACACATTAAATACAGTATATCACATTGTAAAACATTAAATAATTTGTATCAGATTAAACAGTAGTTAATTTAATAATATTTATTATATTGTATAATAGTACATTAAATACAGTGTATCATATTTTATAGTACAGTAGATTAAATACAATGAATAATTTTACAGTACAGTACATTAAATACAGTGTTTCATAGTTTACAGTACAGTACATTTAAATACAATGTATCATATTTTACAGTTCATTAAATATAATGTATCATATTTTACAGTGCAGTACATTAAATACAATGTATCACATTTTACAGTAGAGTACATTAAAAACAATGTATCATATTTTACAGTGCAGTACATTGAATAAAGTGAAACATTTTACAGTGCAATGCACTAAATACAGTGTATCACATTTTACAGTACAGTACATTAAATACTTGAAGTGTCTCAGTAAATGACTAATTAGGCTCATGGGAAAATATATAAGTCAGGACATTGGTTTCCCACTCATATTTTTCAGAAGTATGAAATTCTCAAAATTTAACATAGTTTACCTCACAGACAGTTTACACCTCTTTGAGTTTTTTTTATCCATCTTTTAAAAAGCACTTATTACATTTTAGAAATGACTTCCTATAAAAAGTCCCATAAAACCTCTTCAGCCCAACAAATTCAACGCATTGGACGTGAGGCATTTTTCATCCTGAGGAAAGACAGCCCACCCATAGCTTCATAGGTGAGAGGTACAGAGCGTGTGTGGGAAGGCCTTGTTGTTGTTTTAGAAACGGGGATTTGCTAAATCTACGGCTGACGCTCTGGGAACGTCGGCTGCGTGTGGAGACTCGCTCTGGGAATGCCCTGCTCCCAGTCATTTTTGGGAAGTTTTTTGTGGAAGCGCTTTCCCGTTTTACAGCCCGGTCGCACCCATCTTCGCCGCGGGGACGCTCGGTTTTGGGGATAACACCCATATTAAATTAAATTTGCGCATAGCGCGCCTTTCATTGGCCACCTCCGTGGCCCATGGGCTGGGCGGAGTCCACAGTAAACTTCACCGTCAGGTTTGGCCGTTTGATTGGTCACCAGCCCACAGTAAACTTTACCGTCAGGTTTGACCGTTTGATTGGTCACCACCCCACAGTAAACTTTACCGTCAGGTTTGGCCGTTTGATTGGTCACCACCCCACAGTAAACTTTAACGTCAGGTTTGGCCGTTTGATTGGTCACCAGCCCACAGTAAACTTTACCGTCAGGTTCCGCTGCTTTATTTTCACGGTGTTTCACTTTTGGACACGGAGCCGCTTTCGCCTGATTGGATAAGACGGTCCGGAGCAGCATGTGCACTTTGAGGCGACCGTTACGCATAAAGCATAGTTTCCTGCCCCTTTATTGAATCTTTTTGCTTTGCTGTTGTTTTTTTTAAATCTTTCGGTTGCTCATCAGCATTTGCATGTATGCACTAGGTAGCCATATCCGTGAATACAGTCACACAATATACACTGAAATGCTGAAAATGTTCTGAAATGTATTCTCTTTGAGGTTTATTCCCGATTCAATATTTTGTAGAGAAACTACTAAAAGTTTTTTTTTTTTTTCACTTTGATTGGAGACGTATAGTATATAGTTTTAGGTCAAGGAGAAAGGCAATATTCACTGCATTTAAAGTAGCAAAATGTGATCCCTGAATAAGACTGCTGGCCAGAAGGAATTCACAGAAACACACATACAGCAGAGAGGGCATGTATAGCATTTCTCTTTAAAAAATGCTTACTATAAAAAAGGCCCGCTCTGGTATCTGATGGTATTAGGATATTCCGACTGACGTACTGCCCAAACCATCCCAGTTTCTTTCATTTCTCCTTTTTTTACGCAAGCCACTAAAGACTTCCTAGGAACATTTTAAAAGCGAGGGATTTAAAGAGAGGGGTGAAGAGGGGGGGAAGCACAGTGGAAGAGGAAACGCAGAACCTAAAAAAAATGGAGGGGGGCCGGGGGGGGGGGGGGGCTGATTCATGAAGACCTGAGTTGAGAATAATTAAACGGAAGCAAAAAGCGATCGAGCCAGAGAGAAAGAGACGTAGGGCCACAGACAGATCTGGATGTCGGGGGGGAGAGAGAGAGACAGACAGACAGAGAGAGAGAGAGAGGGAGAGATAGAGAGAGAGAGTGACGGAGAGATAGAGAGAGACAGACAGACAGAGAGAAAGTGACAGAGAGAGAGACAGACAGATAGAGAGAGAGAGAGACGGAGAGATAGAGAGAGAGAGTGACAGAGAGATAGAGAGAGACAGACAGACAGAAGAGAGAGTGACAGAGAGAGAGAGAGAGACAGACTTGGCACGAGTTGGGGCGGAGGAGTGTGGTGGTTCAGAAGTCCTCCAGCGAGAGGCGCCAGCGTGTCCAGCGGGGGCCCTGACCAAGCCCCCCCCAACACCGCCCCAAATCACCCCCCCCCCACCACCCCAACAACACTCCCGGCTGGCAGAGAGCACACTGCTGGAGCTGCTGCCCCTGCGTGTTTGTTTAATATCCCCAAGAAATAGAAATACCATTGTGGGCTAACACACACACACACTCACGCTCGCGCTCGTGCACACACACACACACATGCACACACTCACGCACATGCACACACACAAACACACACACACATGCACACACTCACGCACATGCACACACACACACACAAACACACACAAACAAGCACACGCACACACACACAAGCACACACATACACACACACTTGCGCGCACACACACACTTGCACTCATGCACACGCACACACACACTTACTCACACACACACTCACTCACACATGCACTCTCTCACACATTCACTCACACACACACACATGCACTCACTCACACACACTCGCTCACACACACTCACTCACTAACACACACACTCACACACACATGCACACACACACACACACTCACACATGCACTCTCTCACACATTCACTCACACATGCACTCACTCACACACACTTGCTCACACACACTCACTCACTAACACACACACTCACACATACACTCACTCACACAAACACACTTGCTCACACACGCACACGCACACATACACACTCACACATACACTCACTCACACACACACACACATGCACACACACACACACTCGCTTACACTCATTCGCCACCAAAAAAAATGTATAAATAAAATAATAATATTCTCTTGATGCTTCGCCAAGTACAGAAAGAAAACCTCGCTCTTTTTTCTGATGGAATGTTTCAGAAAGTGGTGGGGAGAGAAAGGGGGGAAAGCCTGACGTTGCACGAGAGAGAAAGAGAAAGAGACAGAGAGAGAGAGGGAGTTAAATGGAAATACTGAGTTGTCAATGTTATCAGTACTGCGTGCGCCTATTTATTGTTATAACGTACAGCGAGTACTTTCAACAGAGTATAGGTTTATAACAACAGCATGGGACTGGTACAAAATATTAACTTTGAATGAGAGTATAAACTGTGTACACATGCAAGTAAATGTATTATATATGTATGAGAGTGTACGTACTGTATGCACATGCAAGTTTATATACTATATATATATGAGAGTGTACTGTGTACACATGAGTTTGTGTACTACATATGTATGAGAGTATGCACTGTGTACACGTGGGTTTATGTACTATATATGTATGAGAGTGTATGAACTGTGTACACATGCGGGTTTATGTACTATATATGCATGAGAGAGTATGTACTGTGTACACATGCAAGTTTGTGTACTATATATGTATGAGAGTATGAACTGTGTACACATGCAAGTTTATGTACTATATATGTATGAGAGGGTATGAACTGTGTACACATGCGAGTCTATGTACTATATATGTATGAGAGTGTATGAACTGTGTACACATGTAAGTTTATGTACTATATACGTATGAGAGTGTATGAACTGTGTCCACATGTGAGTCTATGTACTAAATTTGTATGAGAGAGGGCCCCCAGCAACAGAGAAACCACAAGTACCCTGTAAAAGACAGCTTAATGTGTGTGTGTGTGTGTGTGAAATACATATGTGAATGCATGTGTGTGTGTGTACGCATACACATATGTGAGTGCGTGTGTGCATGCATACATAAGTTTGTGCGTGTGTGTGTGTATACATACATGTGTGTGTTTGTGTGTGTGTGCTTGTGCATACATGTACGTGTGTGTGTGTGTGTGTGTGTATGCGTACACATGTGCGTGATGTGTGTGCACACATATGTGAATTTTGCATTTAGAAAATCAGGATGGAAAGAGGAATAAGTGACAGTCTGCATTTATCAACAGGAATGCAGAGTGTGCATGTGTGCAAGCGTGTGCATGTGTGTGCAAGCGTGTACAAGCATGTGCATGCATGTTCATGCGTGCGCACGCATGTGCAAGCGTGTGCATGCGTGTTCATGCGTGCGCACGCGTGTGCAAGCGTGTGCGTTTTGATGCAAGCGTCGGAGTGTGCGTGCGCACATAATGACTGCAGTCGTCGCAGAGCGATTCCTCCGGGGAGAGATCCCTGGAGCAGCGCTGGGTTTGGGCTCCGTTTATCCCCTCTGTCTCCACTCTCTCCCCGCGAGCCACCAACCGCTTCTGCCGCCAAAAATAACGCTGGAGCGCCACTCGAACCCGCGCTCGGCCGCAGAGCGGGCTGGCCGCAGGACGCGGATCAAAACACACACAGAAAGAGGAAACACATCACATTGGGAAGGGGAAAAAAAGTGTCCATTTAGCTGTGCTCCTTTCACAAAGATATAACTTTACAGAATCTGCTAAGAGCTTCAGGGAAAAGACAAAGCTAAAAGGATTGTATGATATGCCCCACAGATTCATCCTTAAAATGTATGTGCTGCTGTTGTTATTATTCTTACTTTTTTTTCTCTGTCTTCAGGTCATGATAAGATTTCCACAATTTGTGGATAATACATTCAGGAGACAGAAGAAAATTCATTTGTTATCAAATCCTGACTTTTCTCGTATGAAGGAAGTCATATTAACATTGTCGCTGTATCCAATGAGACAGATCTTACTGTTAGTGGCACATTTAAACTTACATTTATAACCGCTTAAACAACCTTTATGACCATGTAGGTCACTGAGACAAAGGTTGATTGATTAAGAAACAAACCCAATGCTAAGGCTAGATTAGTCCATCAAATTTAAGAAGCAATTTTAAGTTGAGTTCCTAAAAAACTTTCACTGGGTTTGGTAGAAAAATAACACGATACATAGGTTATATTTTTAGTTTCACATTCTGTAAAAACTGAAACAAATATGGAGTCCTTTAAAGTAGGCCTAATCAGGAATGACATGTGTCTACAGATATGAGACTCACATATTGATTGAGAGCTTTCCGACTCTGAGGAATACATTTGATAGCACTTTTGCTGCAGCACCCATTCACTCATCTTCTATTCATACGTTCACGTCCACACTGTTTCAGGTCGGTTCGTAGATTGAGGCTTGCGCTGAGGAAAAAGCCAGAGACCGCACGGCTATTATTCATAATTTCTTGTTCACGTAAGATTCCTTAATGTAAATGCAGAAATGTAGACTCGCGTCAATACGAAAACCAGAAACCCCTGCGGCCCCGGAGGGCTGATTCTGCGCGCGAACGTAGAACTCACAGCGCATTGCAACGACCGATTCAGCCACATAGGCGAAATAACTGCAAAATGTCGCCCTCTACAGGTAAAACAACTGATTGCACAGACTTCGGCCCGATTTCTTACTTGACAAAGTTAAGCCACGTTCGGATCTCGGCGGGTCTGTGGAGGAGACAATGAAGTTTAAATTAGGAATACCGCATGGGACTGCTCTGGAAGCCCATCTCCCAATACCCGCAGCTTTGTTTTCCAGCTACGCGACACAAGAGCCGGGAGCGCTAATTCAGGCCTCAGACAATTACAATTGTTTTTGCCATTCTCCCCTCTACCAAACAACTTGGCCAAAATATTTGTCTCCTGTACACCGAAAAGCAAGGAATGTGGTTTCAAATGTGACAGCATTCAACCAGATCTGATTTATCTGGATAAGATATTTACTCAAACATATTTACCTCCACCTCGACGAAAGCTCGATACAGTAGCCTATGATTTATTCCAGGTTGGAGCAAGATGCGCATTGGAATATTAGAAAAGTAACAGAAAAGTAGTATGCTTCAACAATGGTAAATATAAAACGAATGCAGATTATATATATATATATATATATATATATATATATATATATATATATATATAACGAATGCAGATTATATATATATATATATATATATATATATATATATATATATATATATATATATATATATATATATAACGAATGCAGATATATATATATATATATATATATATATATATATATATATATATATATATAAAACGAATGCAGATTATATATATATATATATATATATATATTTTCGTATATATATAATCTGCATTCGTTTTTATTTACCATGTTGAAGCATTACTACTTTTCTGTTACCTTTTCTAATATTCCAATGCGCATCCTTGCTCCATATATATATATATATAATCTGCATTCGTTTTATATTTACCATTGTTGAAGCATACTACTTTTCTGTTACTTTTCTAATATTCCAATGCGCATCTTGCTCCAATGTTTAAGGTTAGTGTGACTGTGTCGCCCCCTGATGGTCACTGTGATTATAAAATAAATTACAAGCAATTCTTGTGTATTATCTTAAAACAGCCCAAGGTTTTCTTCTTTTTGTCTCCTTTTGGATTGGCCACTTTCTTTTTCAGACCTGCATCATTGTGGAACGTCCTGTCAGTCTGGGGGAGTGTAGACAGGCAAGCACTGGACGACTAAACACGCGCTGGACATGTAACCCTTCACAGGTCCCCAGCTGCAATCATGATGTAGCAGGAGGATCAATGGGGAGGATACGTCATGCACAGCTAGTGCAAACAGGCACAATGCAAGACAAATCCATTACATTACATTTATTTGGCAGACACATTAATCCAAAGAGACGTACAATAAGTGCATACCAAAGGTCACTGGAACAACTACAGAACACAGGTCTGATAAGGTACAACACTCATTATGTAACAGTTATCCATAGCCATGAACACATTAAGTCTAGTTCACACATTAAGCATAGGCTCGGTCAGAAAATAATGTTAAGTCAAATTAGGAGGCTTGACAACAAGCTACAACATCAGAATAACAATGCAAGTGCAATTTAAGTGCTGAAAGGAGGTACATTTGTAACATTAAAGTGCTACAGGAACAAAATAGAGGAAACAAGTGATACTAGATTGGGAGTGCCCTGCAGAGTGGTGATAGGTAATTAGTCCAGGTATAGTCTGAAGAGATGCGTCTTCAGACCACTGTGGAAAATGGACAATGAGGGAGTGCTCCATAGAGGAACGGGGAGTTAATTCCACCACTGGGGAGCTCGGGTGGAGAAGCTCCATGGTAGGGATGAGCGAGAACCATTCACCCGGATGGCAGGGGGCGCAAGTCGCCCTGCTGCCACAGAGCGGAGTGGTCGAGCTGGCATATATTGACACATATGTTTTATGTGTCAATATTTACTTTGTGTGATACTTTTATTGGGGCCATGCAATATTCTGTGTTTGAAGCCATAGTTTAATCAGTCACACTGTACCAAAAGCAATAACCACCAGCCTAGGTTGTGTGGCAATAAAAAGCATGTTCTGTGCTATTACAACATATTCCCCTTCAAATGAAAGTTGATAGTTTACCTTGATCCCAAGTATGGCTGCCAAAAGTGCCATGAAATTGAGTTCGAATATTAGCGTTTGTAATTAGTTAGAGTTCGAATATATTCGAATATCATTTGCCTATAATTCACAAAAATAAGCCGCTTATTGTCGGGCGCAATATGCACGTGACGCTCCCTCTAATCTGGCCTACGTGTTATTTTCCACGAGTGGGCAGTAGAATAGAGGACATCGGTGAACTTTAATACTAGGTTACTACCAGAGACTGTAAAAAAAGGTTACTACATCTGGGGCCTCATTTACAAAACGTATTTTAGATCAACTGTGTGGCGCGTGCGTAGAAAATCATGTCAAAGTAGTGATTTAAAAATTTCAACATGACTCGATTTGACCGTGGAAACGGTCGTCGCTCTACGTCAGGTCTTCACTTGACTTACGCACGCAAGTTCATTTTATAAATGAGCCCCTTGCAGTTTCTATAGCCTAATGCGCAAATGAATAAAGCACTTTCACGTGGATGTAATTTGGCACACATCGGCATTTATTAATCATCGGGAAATGATTGTTTATAGGAAATCCCTGTTTATTTCTTAACACAAAAACTATTCAAACGGCTAATACCTGTAGCCTAAAACAACATAAATTACTTACTCTGTTTAGTTTGTTTAACTTCTTTCATCATCCAATTTTATCAAAATCTTCAGAAAAGAAAGGAAACATAGCCTGCCATGGGAACATTATTTAGCCTAAATTGTTAGCTGACCAGATCTGTTGAACGAAGTGAAAAAAGAGACTGGCTCGCGAGGCTAGCTGACCAGTAACGTTAAGTGTCAATAGAGCTGAAAGTATCACCGGAGGTTATCGGCAAGGAAAACCAGACGATCCACTTGCCCTGGGTCCAGGGCAGAACGTTTTTTGTTGACAGAGGAAGTAACGTTAGCACAGGAAATGAACTTTGCGTGCATGAACATGATTCGCCGCATGAAATTAAAGCCTGCATGTTAACTTTGCGTGCATGAACATGATTCGCCGCATGAAATTAAAGCCTGCATGTTAATTACAATACGCGGGATCCAAAACTAATATTCGAATGCTCAAATTTAGGTTCGAACTTTAAAAAATAAAGATTTTCGAATAGTTTTCGAACTTAGAATATTTTTTGACAGCCCTAATCCCAAATACTGTCTTTGAAGTACCCCGGGTACTTATTGCTGAATGAAACCCTGTACAATGAGCCATTCAACATATGACATATGTGTAAAAGTATAATGATGCAATGTATAAAATTGTATTTAAAAAACTAATGACTCAGAGTGCTGTGCAATGTGACACATCACAGCTCAAAACAAGAAGACAATATTCACACCCAGATCCATACACCAAGTTATATGAATATATTATTCTGATTATAATAATCTGTTTTCTGTGTATGGCAGTGACCAGCATGCCTAATAGCACTGGAGTGGTAAATAGCAGGAAGGAGAAGCTTCAGAGTTTGTGTTCTAACTTCCCTCAGAACCACACACAGTCCGAGGGCAGCTAGGGCACGTCTGGGGAAAATGTAAAAGTGAAAAGAACAGCAAAAGTTATTATTTCGATGGGAAACGATGGTCTTTGGTGTCATCCGTTGAATTTTCTTTGAACTGGCTCAAACTGACGGTTTATCTCGTACGTCTAACAGTGACAACCGTTCCGCTTGACTGGACCAGTGGACCTCATCTTCTGCCGCGAGTGTTGTAGGACTTCGACATTTCAAAGGCGCTGAGATGCCACAACCTAAAAACCAATGAAAACGTAGAGTTTCAGCAGACGACCAATGGGAACGCGAGATGTTGGATGGTCGAGTACGGCGGGGTTTAGATGGATAGCATTTGTTAAACACTGACCCTGGGTCAGCCCAGCCTGCTCGGGCAGAATGGTTCGAGGCCAAGCGTAAGGTTGGATTTGCTGATCCTAGATCAACCATTGATGGCATCGTCCACCTAGGGCAGCCACTGTCGTGAACCGACGTCGAATGGCACGGTGTTGTCCTCCTCCTGCTGGGTTTATGTCGGTGGCGGGGACAGTTAGATGAAAGTTGTCGCCGTTTCTTCATGTCGCTGCCACCGTCGCAACCGTGGGAGCCGTTAATGAAAACAAGAGGCTGTGGGGGGGTGTCTGCAATCCGAAACTGTTTGGGTTTCGCTCCGTAAATAGGGAATGAACGACGAGAAAACGCCGGGCAGCTTCAAGAGAAACTCTGGGTGTTCCAGGTAGGGTCACTTCAGATGGCTAATCTAGTGCTAGGTGGCTAGGCTGATTACTATTGATAAACAGACATAAGACCTCGCTAACGCGCTATTGGCTAATTAGCAACTGGATAGCTAGCTTCGTGCGTGCACAAAACTTGGCTACCTAGCCAGCATAGCTAACTTACCGGTCTTTAAAAAAACCAGACCGATTTCATTAACACGAAACTAACTTGCACATTCCTCGATGTTCGGATGCTACCCAGCGCTAGCTACTGCCCTCTATGTTGCATCTTTCTATTTGTTTAGGCAAATTTAACGTTACACACATTGCAACAAGCATGGCAATTTTAGCTACCCAACTGCCGTTATCGTTTTGGCTGTGTAGGTTAACTATTTGCACTTCACTGCAACATTTGGGAAATCTGTCACCTTGCCTAACCATTCTGTCTGACCAATATTATTTTAACCAAGCTGACTGACTGTATTAACCGTATTACGTTTAGCTACCTTGGCTTCGTTTCTGTAAACTAGCGTTAGCGGTAGTGATGCAGCGTGCAGTTGTGTTGTCCGATCCCCTTCAACTCGGGCACTGGAGTGATACTGACGTGCACCGTTTCTCTTTGCTTCGTAGTATTGAGCAAATGCTGGCCGTGAACCCGGGGAAAACGCCCATAAGTCTGCTGCAGGAGTATGGAACGCGGATAGGCAAGACCCCGGTGTACGACCTGCTGAAGGCGGAGGGTCAGGCCCACCAACCCAACTTTACTTTCCGCGTGTCCGTGGGCGACATAAGCTGCACCGGGCAGGGCCCGAGCAAAAAGGCCGCGAAGCACAAGGCAGCCGAAGCGGCCCTCAAGATGATGAAAGGAGGGCTGGGGGGAGCAGGAGGAGGCGGGGGTCTGGGAGGAGGCGGAGGAGATGTAGGACTGGCTGGGGTGGAGGTGCCTGTTGAAGGGGCGAGGTCAGTGTCAGTTACCACTTCATTTAAGTTGGCTCTGTGTGTATGTGTGTGCGTCTGTGCGTGCGTGCATGTGTTTGTGTGTGTGTGTGTGTGTGAGAGAGTGTGTGTTTGTGTGTGTGTGTGTGTGTGTGTGTGTGTGTGTGTGTGTGTGTATGTATGTGGGTGTGTGCGTGTGTGCGAGTCTATGTGAGTCTGTGTGTGTGTGTGAGAGAGTGTATGTGAGTGTGTATGTGCATGTGTGTGTGTGTGCGTATGTATGTAGGTGTGTGTGTGTGTATGCAGTGGTGCACAGTGGGTACGGAACTGGGCTTGTAACTGAAAGGTCGCAGGTTCGATTCCCGGGTAGGACACTGCCGTTGTACCTTTGAGCAAGGTACTTAACCGGAATTGCTTCAGTAAATATCCAGCTGTATAAATGGATACAATGTAAAATGCTATGTAAAAAGTTGTGCATGTCGCTCTGGATAAGAGCGTCTGCTAAATGCCTGTAACGTAAGTGATCTTGGACGCTTCTGGGCTGGGCATTAGAACAGGCTTCTGCAACCCTTGTCCTGGAAAGCTGCCAGTCCTGAACGGTTTCTTCTTTTTAACCTTGCCATTTTTTACCTTAAAATCGGCGGTCAAAAGGGTGTTACAGTTTGTAGTCCTAAAACCTGGAAGTTTGCTCGCATTTTTGAGCCATGGGTTCCCTCGTCAGATTTCCAATGCTTTTTTCCCATAGGGATTTTGTTCACTGCCGAAAATAAGGTCTGTGGTTAACGTATGTCGAAGAGAGTTTCGTGTTTTGTTCTGCGAGATAAATTACACCCATTAATGTCTCAACCGTGAAATTCAAAGACGTTATGTGCTTCAAAGAAGTAAGATGCTAACAAGTTGCTATATTGAAACTACAGGAGTGGATGGTTTCTGGCAACCGCCACTCAAGTTTCCATAGTAGCCTGCCTGCATGTGACAACCGTTGTAGTTTCAATATAGCAACTTGTTAGCATCAACTTGTTAGGTGTACTTCCTGTTCGTATTTGGCCAAGTATGGATGCAGCAGGCTTGGCTTGATGCAGAGATGCTCGGGTGTGGCTGCAGGTGTACTTCCTGTTCGTATTTGGCTCAGTATGGATGTAGCAGGCTTGGCTTGATTCAGAGATGCTCAGGTGTACTTCCTGTTCTTATTTGGCCCAAAATGGATGCAGCAGGCTTGGCTTGATGCAGAGATGCTCGGGTGTGAACTCAGGTGTACTTCCTGTTCTTATTTGGCCCAGTATGGATGCAGCAGGCTTGGCTTGATTCAGACATGCTCAGGTGTGGCTGCAGGTGTACTTCCTGTTCGTATTTGGCCCAGTATGGATGCAGCAGGCTTGGCTTGATTCATACATGCTCAGGTGTGGCTGCAGGTGTACTTCCTGTTCGTATTTGGCTCGGTATGGATGTAGCAGGCCTGGCTTGATTCAGAGATGCTCAGGTGTACTTCCTGTTCGTATTTGGCCCAGTATGGATGCAGCAGGCTTAGCTTGATGCAGAGATGCTTAGGTATGACCGCAGGTGTACTTCCTGTTCTTGGCAGCTCTCATTCGGAGGTGAAGGTGTCCAGCTCCACGCAGCAAGCGGAATGCAACCCTGTGGGAGCTCTGCAGGTGAGCCCCTGAAAAAGGGAGAAATCCCTCCTTTCCTCCTGTCTCTTTCACTCCTTTTTAATTCACTCTGACTCCCTCTTGCACCTGCAATTCCCTGACTCCAGGGGTCTGCCACCTGGGGGAACCCTGATTTTATTGTGGGAAAAAACCCCAGCAGACAGACCCTGCAACTCTCCAGGACCAGGGCTGCTGGTCTCCTCTTACTCTCTCTCTCTCTGTCTCTGTCTCTGTCTCTGTCTCTCTCTCTCTCTCTCTGTGTCTCTGTCTCTCTCTCGCTCACCCTCACCCTCAGGAGCTGGTGGTGCAGAAAGGGTGGCGATTGCCGGAGTACACCGTCACGCAGGAGTCGGGCCCGGCGCACCGGAAGGAGTTCACCATGACCTGCCGCGTGGAGCGCTTTGTGGAGATCGGTGAGCGCTGCGGTTCGGCCCAGAGCCTCGTGGTCTCCGTAGTTCTTTGGCTGTTTGGCGGTACTGCGGTTTTGGTGACCGCGATCCCTTCGCTGTCTTTCCGCAGGCAGCGGCACGTCGAAGAAGCTGGCCAAGCGGAACGCCGCCGCTAAGATGCTCTCTCGAATCCACGACGTGCCGGTGGACCTGCGCAGCAGTCATGAGGCCGAAGCCGAGGACGACACCTTCAACATGGTGGGAACATCTCTCACTCACCAGCATCTTAGCATATCAGCCCTGTGTCCAATAGGGAACATCTCTCACTCACCAGCATCTTAGCATATCAGCCCTGTGTCCAATAGGGAACATCTCTCACTCACCAGCATCTTAGCATATCAGCCCTGTGTCCGATAGGGAACATCTCTCACTCACCAGCATCTTAGCATATCAGCCCTGTGTCCGATAGGGAACATCTCTCACTCACCAGCATCTTAGCATATCAGCCCTGTTAGGGAACATCTCTCATCACCAGCATCTTAGCAGCCCTCTCTCACTCACCAGTCCGATAGGGAACATCTCTCACTCACCAGCATCTTAGCATATCAGCCCTGTGTCCGATAGGGAACATCTCTCACTCACCAGCATCTTAGCATATCAGCCCTGTGTCCGATAGGGAACATCTCTCACTCACCAGCATCTTAGCATATCAGCCCTGTGTCCGATAGGGAACATCTCTCACTCACCAGCATCTTAGCATATCAGCCCTGTGTCCGATAGGGAACATCTCTCACTCACCAGCATCTTAGCATATCAGCCCTGTGTCCGATAGGGAACATCTCTCACTCACCAGCATCTTAGCATATCAGCCCTGTGTCCATAGGGAACATCTCTCACTCACCAGCATCTTAGCATATCAGCCCTGTGTCCGATAGGGAACATCTCTCACTCACCATCTTAGCATATCAGCCTGTGTAGATAGGGAACATCTCTCACTCCCAGCTGTGTTAGAATATCAGCCCTAGGGGAACATCTCTCACTCACCAGCACCTTAGCCTATCAGCCTTGTGTCCAAAAGGGCTCAATAACAACTTCGCAAATCAGCCCTGTGTCAAATCAGTGGCTTATCAGCATTTTCAAATATCAGTAGTGTGCCATTTAATGTGGATTCAGGATAATTGCAGAATTTGTTTTCTGATTTTTAAAATAATCGTTCCTTGTTTAATATGAGGCTGTAAGGCCATGTTTGGTGTTGAGACTGTAGAGGTGGTGGTGCATATTGCAGTTATGACTATAGTATTTGTTTTTTATTGTGATTTTGTCACTTTCTCTGCCTCACTCCCTTTCCCTCTGCCTCTTACCCATCTCTCTCTCCTCTTTTCTCTCTCTTCCCCCTCTCCCTCTTTGTATCTCTCCCTCTCTATTTGCTATCCCCCTTTTCTTTCCCTCAATACTTTACTTTTATCCTCCTCTCTCTTCTTTTTTCCCACACCTCTATTCTCCCTTTCTTCTCCCCCCTCCCTCTCTCTCGCCCTTCTTCCTCCCACCCCTCATCTCTGTCTCCCACTCCTCACCCCCACCCCCCTCCCTCTCGCCTTTCATCCCCCCACCCCTCTCTCTCTCCCTCTCTCTCCCTCCCCCCCCCCCCTCCTCTCTCTCTCTCTCTCTCTCTCTCTCCCCCTTCCCCCACCCTCCTCTCTCTCTCCCCGTCCTTCCCCCCCACCCCTCTTCTCTCTCTCCCTCCTCCCCTCCTCTCTCTCTCTCTCTCTCTCTCCCACTCCGCCCCCTCCCCAGCAGATGGGGGGCAGGATGGAGGGGGGTAAGAGTAAAGGTTTTGGCTGTACCTGGGACAGCTTGCGTAATTCCGCGGGGGAGAAGATCCTGCAGCTGCGCAGTCATCCTCTGGGCATGCCCAGTTCCAGCTTCTGCTCCCTGCTGAGCGAGCTGTCTGAGGAGCAGCGCTTTGACGTCAGCTACCTGGACCTGGGTGAGCCCGCCCCTTTCCCTCAGCGTCCAATCACCTGTCTTGCTCAGTCCCGCCCCTTTCCCTCAGCACCTAATCACCCATCTCTCTCAGCCCTGCCCTGCCCCTTTCCCTCAGCATCCAATCACCTGTCTTGCTCAGTCCCGCCCCACCCCTTTCCCTCAGCATCCAATCGCCCGCCTCACTCAGCCCCGCCCCTTTCCCTCAGCGTCCAATCACCTGTCTCGCTCAGCCCCGCCCCACGCCTTTCCCTCAGCATCCAATCACCTGTCTCGCTCAGCCCTGTCCCTTTCCCTCAGCATCCAATCGCCTGTCTCTCTCAGCCCCGCCCTTTTCCCTCAACATCCAATCGCCTGTCTCTCTCAGCCCCGCCCTTTTCCCTCAGCATCCAATCGCCTGTCTCTCTCAGCCCCGCCCTTTTCCCTCAGCATCCAATCGCCTGTCTCTCTCAGCCTTGCCCTGCCCCTTTCCCTCAGCATCCAATCGCCTGTCTCTCTCAGCCCCGCCCCTTTCCCTCAGCATCCAATCGCCTGTCTCTCTTAGCCCTGCCCCTTTCCCTCAGCATCCAATCGCCTGTCTCTCTCAGCCCCGCCCTTTTCCCTCAGCATCCAATCGCCTGTCTCGCTCAGCCCTGTCCCTTTCCCTCAGCATCCAATCACCCATCTCGCTCAGCCCCGCCCCTTTCCCTCAACATCCAATCGCCTGTCTCTCTCAGCCCCGCTCTTTTCCCTCAGCATCCAATCGCCTGTCTCTCTCAGCCCTGCCCTTTTCCCTCAACATCCAATCGCCTGTTTCTCTCAGCTCCGCCCCTTTCCCTCAGCATCAAATCGCCTGTCTCTCTCAGCCCCGCCCATTTCCCTCAGCATCCAATCGCCTGTCTCTCTCAGCCCCGCCCTTTTCCCTGAGCATCCAATCACCTGTCTCTCTCAACCCGCCCCTTTCCCTCAGCATCCAATCACCTGTCTCGCTCAGCCCTGTCCCTTTCCCTCAGCATCTAATCGCCCATCTCGCTCAGCCCCGCCCCTTTCCCTCAACATCCAATCGCCTGTCTCTCTCAGCCCCGCCCTTTTCCCTCAGCATCCAGTCGCCTGTCTCTCTCAGCCCTGCCCATTTCCTCAGCATCCAATCGCCTGTCTCTCTCAGCCCCGCCCTTTTCCCTGAGCATCCAATCACCTGTCTCTCTCAGCCCGCCCCTTTCCCTCAGCATCCAATCACCTGTCTCGCTCAGCCCTGTCCCTTTCCCTCAGCATCTAATCGCCCATCTCGCTCAGCCCCGCCCCTTTCCCTCAGCATCCAATCGCCTGTCTCTCTCAGCCCCGCCCTTTTCCCTGAGCATCCAATCACCTGTCTCTCTCAACCCGCCCCTTTCCCTCAGCATCCAATCACCTGTCTCGCTCAGCCCTGTCCCTTTCCCTCAGCATCTAATCGCCCATCTCGCTCAGCCCCGCCCCTTTCCCTCAACATCCAATCGCCTGTCTCTCTCAGCCCCGCCCTTTTCCCTCAGCATCCAGTCGCCTGTCTCTCTCAGCCCTGCCCATTTCCTCAGCATCCAATCGCCTGTCTCTCTCAGCCCCGCCCTTTTCCCTGAGCATCCAATCACCTGTCTCTCTCAGCCCGCCCCTTTCCCTCAGCATCCAATCACCTGTCTCGCTCAGCCCTGTCCCTTTCCCTCAGCATCTAATCGCCCATCTCGCTCAGCCCCGCCCCTTTTCCCTCAACATCCAATCGCCTGTCTCTCTCAGTCCCGCCCTTTTCCCTCAGCATCCAATCGCCTGTCTCTCTCAGCCCTGCCCCTTTCCCTCAGCATCCAATCGCCTGTCTCTCTCAGCCCTGCCCCTTTCCCTCAGCATCCAATCGCCTGTCTCTCTTAGCCCTGCCCCTTTCCCTCCGCATCCAATCGCCTCTCTCGCTCAGCCCCACCCCTTTCCCTCAGCATCCAATCACATGTCTCTCTCAACCCCGCCCCCTTCCCTCAGCATCCAATCGCCTGTCTCTCTCAGCCCCGCCCTGCCCCTTTCCCTCAACATCCAATCGCCTGTCTCTCTCAGCCCCGCCCCTTTCCCTCAGCATCCAATCGCCTGTCTCTCTCAGCCCCGCCCCTTTCCCTCAGCATCCAATCGCCTGTCTCTCTCAGCCCCGCTTCTCAGTGCAGCTCTGTATAATGAGCTAATCTTTTTTTCCCCTCTTTGTAACCAAGGAAATGTGGAGGCCAGCTCTAAACGCACGACCAAAACGGCTTTGTGTGTGTCACTCCTTATGTAATTGCTTCCCGAATGCTTCCGAAAATAACGCGCAGGCCTCCGGGGAGCCTGGGCGCACCCGCGGCGCTAAACGTGGGCCGTTCCGGGCGCTCCTCCCGAATATTTTTAGAAATGACACGGCCAGCCTGTCATTACGTCCCGTGTGTTCGCGCACGGGTGGCGGCTGAGCGGAGTGCTTAAGGGCTGCGCCACACTGGGGGAGGTTGCAGGTTCAGATCCCTGGGGCAGGGCACTTAACCTGCACAGCTTCAGAAAAACATCCCGGGTGAAGAGAGAAGTAGTTTAAATATATGAATGTTGTGTTCATAACTGTAACAATAATAAAAGTATTTAATGTTTCAGTAATTAGCCATTTTAATGCTGCTCTCTCTGCCCTGTAGAGGAACGCAGCCTCAGTGGGCTGTGTCAGTGTTTGGTGGAGCTCTCTACCCAGCCAATCACAGTTTGCCACGGCTTCGCGCCCAATCTGGACGGGGCCCGCGCCAGCGCCGCCCACAATGCATTGCAGTATCTGAAGATCATGGCCGGGGGGAAGTGACTGCTCTCCGCCCCTCCGCGGACTTCCTGCCCTTTTCAGCATCTGCCTGTCGCCTTGCCCTCACTTGGGTGAGAGGAAGTGACATCACGCGAGTGGCTCCGCCCGCCTCACACTTCCGCTCTTCGCTTCCCTAAAAGGAGGACTTTGGGCGCAGACACACCCGCCAGAAAATCAGTGAATGACCCTCTCCTCCTCCTCCCGTTCCCGCTGCTGTGTTGAAGCAGCAGGGGGCGCCCTCCCGCAGTTGTACCCCATGTTTGAGATGAGTGTGTTTGTGGACCCCGCCCACAGCAGAGGTGAGCTTTGAGGGACACGATTTTAAGCGAATACATTTTCCCCCCCCTCCTTAAAGACACACATCACTTTCTCATGTTTTTAAAATACTATGTCAGTTTTAGTACATCATTTGGTTGCCTCAGACTGTTTGTGTGTGTTGAGGGAGATTTTAGGTATGTCCAGAAGCTTCTGTTATCTGATAATTCTTCATACAGTCTGTTGATGTAACATAGCTGAACAAGCTGCTTTGGAGTTACTTCACATGGATTTTCCTGCTTTGGTCTACAGATACTAGAATGCCCCTATAGCAGCCACTGTAAAGCTGGCAGGCATCGGAAACATCTCTAAGTGTTTAAAACATCCTTCATCACATGCAAAACTGTCTGAGCCAGTCCAGAACATGCACTAAATCTAAAACGGTACATTTTTTAAAAACATCAGTGAACTATCCCATTACTGGCCCCGATCTCTGGTTAGGGAGTCCAGATATAACCAATATGTAATATTTATAGAGCTGTAACAGAGCTCATTTTATTCCTCTCTCTTAAAGTAATGACACAGGTCATTTATCTCCATTTTAAGTGTTTAAGCAAGACCATTGCCCCAAAATGATCCGGACTAAGACACTGAATCCCGGAAGAGTGTTTTCTGCCCTTCAGTTAGCATAGGCCTGTCACCTGCTTTAACTCCTGAGTGAATTTCTGAGATTTTAGCTACTGAGTGAATTTCTTAGATTTTAACACCTGAATGAATTTCTGAGATTTTAAGCTCCTGAGTGAATTTAAGTCACCCACTGGCTCAGGAGTCGGCATACACTTCTCACCCTTTTTCTACTGGCTGCCAATCGAAAGAAAACCTCAAAATCCTTCAGACACAGTGCCCCCTCCAGGCCTGGAGTTAAACCTGCAGATGCTGCGGCCCTCCAGGACTGGAGTTAAACCTGCGGACACTGTGGCCCTCCAGGTCTGGAGTTAAACCTGCAGACACTGCAGCCCTCCAGTTCTGGAGTTTGAGGTCCTCGATTTAGGATGACATCTTTCCTCGCTTACACAGCCAGGTGCAGTGGGTTTTTAGCGCAAATCGACACGTTGGCCGACAGGTGACATGCTTTTCAACATTACCACCTGGAGCATGAAAACTAAACTGATGAATACTGTATAAATGGATGAATGCCTGAAGTGTGTCGATTGTAACAAGACCATGCCTTCATCAACAAGCCTTCCAAGTTAAACACACTTCTTTGGTTTTACATTTTAATAATAAAAATTGATACGGTTAGTGTTTACCCTGGACTATATTTTACTTTATTGGAGTATAAATAAGTGTAGAGAAAGTACTTTAGCCTAGAAATCCATCATCAGTGACTCTGCGTGAACTTGACTCTAAGTGTCCTTTCATGTGCAGCCACATGGTGGTGCTGTTCCTCATCTTTCACACAAGGTTCTCGGTACTGGGGAGCCCACTGTATGCTGGTTTTGTCAAAGCTGATTTCTTGGCTGTTGAAAATGTGTTTCATTTTTGCGGTAATTGTGTGGTTAGACTTATTTTTCCTGCCAGGTAAACTCATCCATTTTACACAGAGGGTTTCCTGTTTCCACACACTGAAAATGGGAGCCAACTGTCAGTTTGTAACTGAATCGATTAAAATGGAACCTCTTTAGCGTTGGAATCATTTGCCATATAGTACATAAGCACAGGAAATGAAAGCATGAGCTGGTCTGACTGATTGAATTTCCTGTGATGTGAATATGGCACATTTATTTTTTCAGGCGTATACATAGCTATTTCTGGCATAACATGGCTTTAATAGGGTGAATCATCCTTGAACAGACTGTAAAGATGTCTAATTAAGACCAGTTTAGCAGCCCATTACAACACAGAGCTTGTTAGTGTCGTTGGAAGAACAGCCGGCTTCACAGTGGGACCCCACAGTGGGGTCCCCAGGGCCTGGTTCCGAAACACTGCTGTTAAGGGCCAGTGAGCCTCCAGTCGGTTTAACGGTTCCTGTCAGCGAAAAAGCTGCCGGACTCGAGGAATGGACGCAGGGTTGAGGAATGTGAGCTTTCGCACGGTTTCCGGTTCTTACTGGGGTTACGACTTCAGAACCCCAGATAAATACCCTGTCTGCCCATCAAACTTTGCCTTCATGCGTCCTGCATGTAGCAGCACAGATGAAGGTTCTGTATATCCTGAATACATATGAATTTTGAAGCAATACAGAGATTATCAAAGTCAAGGAATAATAGTTATTTTTTCAGATATGTTCAATTGCTGAGGTCATAAGCTGGTCCGTCGAGTAATAAATGGTGCTGGTTCATTTCATTAGCAGTGATATTTGGAGGTTAATACTGAGAATGGATGTGAGTTTTAAAGCAGCGCGCAACCCTGGTCCTGGACTGCTTTCGTTTTTAAATCTGTGGTCTTCAGTGTATAACTGTCCATTATTAAATGAAATTTATGCAGAGGATGATGCATATTATTACATAATTTCTTCCTCTAGCGCATGGTCACCTATATTTATTTGGTGCAGTGGCTACTACAGATATGTAGTTACAGGTTTAGATGGAACTATTAAAAAATTAAAATATCTCCTGCAATTCAGGACCAGGGTTAATGATCCGGATTTAATATAGATTTATTTATGAATGTTTAAACATTGCTTATATCTCTAAGGGTTTATCACAGAAGTTACTGAGTGGACTCTAGCATATTGACTCTTTCCTTGTTGGAAAATGTTATTGTAATCATTACTCTTGTCCCTGACTGTTGTCTGCCTCTTGCTCTGTGTGGAAATGCTGGTTTTATTGTGGAAGTCCTCATTTCGGGCCCATAGTGAAATTGATTTCTTCTGCTTATGCATGTAAGCCACAGCAGGGCAACCGAGCGCAGTGTTTACAGTGACCTGTAAACCCGGGCCACCGGCCGATAGCTCCCATTGGCTCTGTACTGCAGCACACTGTACTGAGGCTAGCTCCCATTGGCTCTGTACTGTAGCACACTGTACTGAGGCCAGCTCCCATTGGCTCTGTACTGGAGCATCCTGTACTAAGGCTAGCTCCCATTGGCTCTGACCTGCAGCACTCTGCACTAAGACCAGCTCCCATTGGCTCTGTACTTGACACTGTATTGAGACTAGTTCCGGTTGGCTCATTTATTTCAAAATGTCAAATTGAATGAGGCTTACATGGAATGAGAGCCCAGAGTTTTATAAATGATGTTTTGTGTGTTTTTCTTTTTAAAATAAAATGTTCATTTGTAATTGAACCCAGGTCTGCGTTGTCTCTGGAAACAAAATGTTATTGAAAAAGAAATGCATAAGACTGGTTGATTTTTAATAAATTACACTATATATGATTCATAAATAAAGAAAGGCAGGAGGATACAGAATAAAAGACGCGTTCTGTCATAAACGGTCCGATAAACACGGGGCCCTGGACCCTGACCGCAGTCTCCCAGCCGGCGTCGCGGGTCCTTCTGTGGCGAGCCGTAAATGTCTACTGCATACAGTAGAACTCCACCCCATGACTCTTGCAAACTGCCTTACCCTCAGAAAGACAGGACAGGCCTGGATTTCATAAGTCAAAACCAAATCTACAGGCAAATGAGGATGTAATATCACTGGGATATAACTACTACTCTTATCATTTTTAGCGAGTGGAGGTGCCTTCAGGAAAGGAGTGTACTGTTTTCTCTGGATGTCCGAAGTCATAATGGCAGTATTTTAGCTGTAGCTGAAGGTTTGTGTAACTGCAGGGGCGGGCTGTGCTCCGTCTTGGCAAACCGTCCCCAGTCGGCCAGTCCGATGGCGAATATCATGCAAGGAACCCGAAACACGCAAGTCAAGGGCAGTCCCTTATTGCAGGTCCGTCCTTTAGTATCTACGCAGGCGCTTCTAGATCTTTCCGCTGTGGAAGTGGCTGACGTGCTGTGGGACTGTGTCTTTCAGGGTGAGGAAGAGCATGGTGAGCTTCAGGAGTCCTCAGAGTGTGGGAGCTGTGGGTGAGGAAGAACATTGAGCAGGGTGAGAGGAACATGGTGAGCTGCAGGAGTGTTCAGGGTGAGGAAGAGCAGGGTGAGCTGTGGAAATGTGTCTTGCAGGGTGAGGAAGAGCACGATGAGCTGTGGGAGTGTCTTTCAGGGTGAGGAAGAGCACGATGAGCTGTGGGAGTATGTCTTTCAGGGTGAGGAAGAGCATGGTGAACTGCAGGAGTTTGTCGGTCAGAGTGAGGAAGGGTTACAGTCTTCCTCAGCGTAGCCGCTGCTGTCTGACTGCAGACTGTCGCCCCTCAGAATAACATCTGAAAGCACAAATAGAAAAAAACTCGAGTGAAAGGGCGAAAGGACCGTTTGAAATGCTTCAGAACTCCTGGAGTTTACAGACATTTTAAAAAGAAACATCCGTCTAGGACACCGACTACAGTCTGGAGTTTTTTCATATGGTTGCACATTTCTGCTAGTACTGTTTAAAATTCTCACTGTTCTGCAGAACGGTATTCATATCGTACCAGCATCTAAAGAGTTAAAAGTATTTCAAACACACATTTTAAACCAGACCTGATATACTTGTATCTTTAATATAATTTTTTTTTATATAAATGAAGATGGATTTTATATGATAAACTACAATTCACTTATAGCCTGCTTTATTAATCCGTGTACTAGGGCCAATTTCATTTTGGGCAGCAAGGGTGAGAACAAGACGTTTTTCTCTTTAATACTCAAAATAGCTTCACATTTCCTGTCAGCTGACTTCCCAGGTTGGGTACGAAAAGTCGGAAAGTATGAAATGCACTCAAGGAGGGAAAGAAAGCAGTTCACACAACGGGGAAGGCGAGAAAAGAAACCCGTCGACACCTCGCACTTGCACTCCTACGCACGCTCACCGCCGCCGCATTATGAAAAAGGCGACCCGCCGCTGAGGAAGTGCGCCGAACGCTGGTCACATGGGCATTTTGGCGGCTGCGGGCTTCATAGTGTGCGCTGAACATTTTTTTTTAATCATCAGAAATGGCAGTATTTTATAACTATCACCCTTCAAGAACATATACAAATTATAAATGACTGCTTTAACTCGTACTTGTGTGACTTCTAATGTGGACTGAAAATAGTATCAGCTTTACTGGTACTAAGTAAGAACACGAATACAGGATGCTTCATGAATGCCAGTGCACAGGGCAGGATGTTGAAGAGGTTCAGCTGTAGTATTAGCCTGATTTGTCAGGTTCACCATGTTGGGGAATCCACTATGTTGAATCAGATCTGAGATAAGTCTGCCTGGCCAACTTTCATTAATCTGTTTTCCCAATAAACCAGCAGTCGGCTCCCTGGTCATGGTTTAGTGGTTATAATTGCTTAAAATTGTAATGAAATTATATATTAAATCTGCTGATTAATTTTGACCCTGTGTGGGTAGGCACAGCTCCACATAATTGGCTGAAACTTGTCTGGACCAATCAGACCTGCCAAAAACTTGCCTGGACCAATCGGACCTGCTGAAAACTAGTTCCCCAAACCGTTCCCATTCCAGACCCCTTACAGGAATGCAATATACCCCAATACACTGAAATTATATATATTTGCCCTAGTCAACTTCAAGTGCTGCTACTGTGAAGTGGAAACATCTAGAAGCAACAACAGCTCTGCAGAAGCATGTGGCTTGTAAAAATCGTCTATCCTCGGTTGCAACACTCACTACCAAGTTCCACACTGCCTCTGGAAGCAACACGAGGACAAGAACTGTTTGTCGGGAGCTTCATGGAATGGGTTTCCATGGCTGAGCAGCCGTACACAAGCCTAAGATCATCATACACAATGTTAATTAAGCGTTGGCTGGGTGGTGGCGTAAAGCACACTGCCATTGGACTCTGGAGCAGTGTAAATGCATTCTCTGGAGTGATTAATCACGCTTCACTATCTGGCAGTCTGATGGACGAATCTGGGTTTGGCAAATGCCAGAATAACGCTACCTGCCCAATTGCATAGTGCCAACTGTATAGTTTGGTGGAGGAGGAATAATGGTCTGGAGCTACTTTTTATGATTTGGGCTAACCCCTTCCAGTGAAGGGAAATCTTAATGCTATGACATTCTACAGTTTGGGGAAAGCCCTTTTCTGTTTCAGCATGACAATGCCCCCGTACACAAAGCGAGGCCCATAAAGAAATGCTTAGCTGAGTTTGGTGTGGAAGAACTTGACTGGCCTACACAGAGCCCTGACCTCAGCCCCATCAAACACCTTTGGGATGAATTGTAATGCCGACTGCAAGCCAGGCCTTATCGCCCAACGTCAGTGCCAACCTCACTAATGCTCTTGTGGCTGATTCGAAGTGAATCCTCACAGCCATGTTCCAAAGTCTACCGGAAAGCCTTCCCAGAAGAGTGGAGGCTGTTATAGCAGCAAAGAGGGGTCCGACTCCATATTAATGCCCATGGTTTTGGAACGAGATGTTCAACAAGCACATATGGGTATGACGTTTTGGTGTCCACATACATTTGGCCCTGTAGTGTATTTTGCAAATACCATTTCTGTGAAATATATTTATTGTTAAAGTGCATATATTTGCAGTATATGGCAGTATATTGTATTTCTATAAACACTGCCCTAGCGATAGGGGTAGGGCCTGCTGTTGGAGGGACTCACCTTGGTAACTTTTGACAGGAGACAGTGGAGCTGCGGCCATGACAGTCCGGCCATCTGTCGGTCCAGCATTGTCTTCCCCCGCACTTTGAACCTGGGACAGAAGAGCGGGACCATCGTCTTCACCAGCACTGTGAACCTGGGACAGAGGAGCGGGAGCAGCATTTAACCGTTAGCATCGTGCTAACGGTAGCAGGCTCACAGGATTCACAGGATTCAAAGATTCACCACACACAGACTGGACGTCTTGTGAATCCCAGATGAAACCTTGGGAATACAACATAAACCTGTACACAGAAGCCTGTTCATTACAGCTACACACAGACAGCAAGATGGAGTCTTATTTGTTGCTGGCACGTGAGGGGTGTGGTTTAAAAGTCACATGGGCAAAGGAGGGAGGAGTTACACCACTGCTGTTGGTGGGGTATTAATGGGGTAAAGATCCGGCTTTGGTCAAATGTGTCTTCAAAATTTAGATTTAGAAATGCAGATGAAATCTGAAAAATCTGAAGATCCCTGACAATGTTCACCGACGTGTAGTCATGTAGAAAAAAAGACAAGCCTTTGTTCTGAATGGTGGCGAATGCTGTCAGTAGTCTGCAGGAATTTGACCAGTGCTGAAAGGGTCTTATGTGTTTCAGTGTTATGTAGCGCGGTTGTGGTGAGGACGGGTCCATACCTCCTCCAGCTCAAAGGAGTTAGCCTGCTGATCGCTGGGTCGGGGCTCCTGTCCCAGGGACGGAGCTCTGTTGGGGCTCAGGAAATTCGGGCAGCCCCCGGAGTCTGAGGTAGGGGCGATCACGTTGGGCCTGGCGTGACTGGGCGTGTCCGCGTAACCGGCGGCAACGTCCCCCTCCCACCCGGTCACGGTGATGCGGCAAGGCGACGGCTCTGCGGAGAGGAGGGGGGGGGACGCGGGCGGGGGGTCCGGCGGTCCGATTCCGGCCAAACAGGCCTCGTCCCGCACAGGTTTATTTTCTACACCCTCGGCCACTGCGCCTGTGTTTCGGACGGCCTGGTCCGTCGCGGACCCACCCCTGCAGGCCGGGGCGTCTGTGGACGTGTCCTGCGAGGGAACCCCTCCAGGAGGGGGCGCTCTTTTGAGCGACCTGAATGGAGCCAGTCTGACGCTCTCTGTGATTTGAGGGCAGATGACGTCCTGGGTGATCTTGCGAATGGGAGCACAGCCGGCACCGGGTTCGAGTCGCGAGGCCAAGGGTTCCGCTGGGCCGGCCAGACCAGGAGCAGGGCTGGACTCCGAACCGGGCCGGAACTTGCCAGAAATGGACCATCGCGCACGAACTGCCGCCTGGCACTGAGTGCTGTCCGGTTCAGGTCTAGCGGCTCTTTCGCTGTCCGTCTCCCTGACCCCGCCCCTTTCCCCAGGGTCCCCCCCCTCTTCGTCGGCCTTCCCCTGGGCCTCGTCCCCAGCTTCCTGGTCCTGCAACAGGACCTCTGACCTGACGTTCCCTATCACCATGCCGACCACGTCGGGCAGGCTGCGGCGCTTGCGCGGGGAGGCGGGGTCTGGGCCGCGGGAGAGGGAGGGGCCTGTGTAGAGGCACATCTTGGAGACGGTGTCCTTGAAGCGCTCGACGGGCGAGCGGGGCTCGCTGCGGACGTTGCTGAAGAACCGCGAGCCGATCTTGGTCTCCACGGGCGACGGCGAGAAGCTCAGCTCGGGCGGGGCCAGCTTCTGCAGCGGCGTCCGCGACACGTGCGAGTACAGCGAGTAGAAGGCGTTGGCCATCGCCGTCAGCACCTCCACCTGCCGGAAACGACCTGCAAAACAGCAGCACAGCCAATGAGCAGCTGTCTCACAGGAACAAAGCCAATGAGCAGCTGTCTCACCGGAACACAGCCAATGACCAGCAGTCTCATAGGAACACAGCCAATGAACAGCTGTCTCACAGGAACACAGCCAATGAGCAGCTGTCTCACAGGAACACAGCCAATGAGCAGGCGTCTGTAAGGTGTGGTCTGTAAGTTGACAGGTGTAGTCTGTAAGGTGCGGTCTTAAGGTGACAAGTGTAGTCTGTAAGGTGCAGTCTGTACGGTGACAGGTGCGGTCTGTAAGGTGACAGGTGTAGTCTGTAAGGTACGGTCTGTAAGGTGACAGGTGCAGTCTGTAAGGTGACAGGTGCGGTCTGTAAGGTGCAGTCTGTAAGGTGACAGGTGCGGTCTGTAAGGTGCAGTCTGTAAGGTGACAGGTGCGGTCTGTAAGGTGACAGGTGTAGTCTGTAAGGTACGGTCTGTAAGGTGACAGGTGCAGTCTGTAAGGTGACAGGTGCGGTCTGTAAGGTGCAGTCTGTAAGGTGACAGGTGCGGTCTGTAAGGTGCAGTCTGTAAGGTGACAGGTGCGGTCTGTAAGGTGCAGTCTGTAAGGTGCAGTCTGTACGGTGACAGGTGCGGTCTGTAAGGCAGGCGTTCGCGCTCTCACTGGCGAGCGACAGGCCCGGGTCCTCCTCACGCAGCCGGCGCAGCTGCGACTCCAGGAAGAGGCGGAAGTTGATGCCGCGAAGTCGGGACGGGAAGCTGAAGAAGCGGGCGGGGATGCGGGCGGGGACCTGCGGCTCGTCACAGCCAAAACCCAGCTGGTACAGCGTCTCCTCCGCGTCCTCCGCACAGAGCTGCAGCACCTCTGACACGCTGGGGGGGGGGGGGGGGGGGGGGGGGGGGGGGGGGGGGGGGGGGGGGGGGGGGGGAGGGAGGGGGGGAGTCAGAGCTGTGTTTGAGTCCTGCTGCTTTCAGTCTGCAGAGGGTGTTTAACCCTGGTTCAAGCAGACCATGTGTCTCTCCAGGACCAGGGCTGGGGACTCCAGCAGACCCTGTGGCTCTCCAGGACCAGGGCTGGGGACCCCAGCAGACCCTGTGGCTCTCCAGGACCAAGGCTGGGGACCCCAGCAGACCCTGCGGCTCTCCAGGACCAGGGCTGGGGACCCCAGCAGACCCTGCAGCTCTCCAGGACCAGGGCTGGGGACCCCAGCAGACCCTGTGGCTCTCCAGGACCAGGATCAGGCAACCCAGCCCTAATGAGGGGGTAGACTGTAAGCCAGGGGAACCTGTACCTGGATGCTGTCTTGCTGGTTTCGGATGAAAGGCCGCTAGACGCCATGCTGTGACCCAGGTTGACCAATGGCAGGCTGAGTTTCTGCTGGAGCCTACAGATAGACAGACAGACAGACAAACAGACAGCCAGACGGACAGACAGACATGCTTAGACACAGCCAGACCTTTTGTGATTACTGAGCTCATCAGTGCCCTCTTTCTCCCTAATGATGTTCCAAAGAGTTGATTTTGGTAGGCCCAATGTTTGGCCTATGTCCCTGACTGTTTTTTTCTCAGCCTCATAATGGCTTTCCTGACTTTCTTTGGTACTCTGGTCCTCATGTTGACCAATGGCAGTGACAGACTCCAAAGCCAATGAAAAGCCTAGAATCGAGACTAGATACGGAAAGCTCTCTTATACCTGCACTAAGGAAACGATTTAACACACCTGACTAATCAGAAACGTCTGTGATGCCATTGGTCCCAAACATTATGACGCCCTGAAATGGGGGGACTTTATAAAAAGTTCTGTAATTTTAACCAAAATATATAATATAAAAATAGGCTTAAATAAAAGCTGAGAATGGGCACTTCAGTCACATCTGAATTTTTGATAGCAAATTTAAAATTATGGAGTACAGAACCTAATCAATAATAATAATAATAATACATTTTTAAGTCCCCTACCTCCACCCTTCCCCCTCCGGCATAATATCCGCTAACCCCAGTATAGGAAATCCCATATTGTTACTGTCCTCCACCCTAGTTGCTTAGGAGCAGTGGGGCAGCCACAGTGCAAGGCCCGGGGACCAGCTCCAGCTCTGAGGCCCGAGCCTTGGTCAAGGGCAACGGCAGGAGCAGACCCAGCCTGAGCAGGTGATGAAGCAGGTAAGACTCACCTGGTGTCTGGACGTTTCTGACGAGGCCTGGGTGGAGACAGCAGTAGAGGGCAGGTTCTAAAGCGGAATTCACACAAAAGACAGGTGAGCAACAGGACAAGTACCTTACCTGGCTGAACCAGCTTTCACTTTCATCAGTACGGACCGCCAAAGTTCCAGTGGAGCTTATCACATCTCACCTGGAACTGCCATTTTCATTTTACTCAGAAGCCACACGTGGAATGCAAACACATTTCATAACCAGGTGACTCTTAATTGTGAGCTCATCTCTAGCACAATGCAATAAAGCGAGCTTTAAACGGACTGACAGGCACAGTCAGGTCCCTCTGTGGAAATGAGCTGTATGCCTCCACATACACTTCACAGACAGCCTGTTTGTATAGCGCATATATTATGCTGCTCTAAACTTAATTAAAAAGCTGTCAATGTTAAGATGCCCTATACCACGGGTTCATAAACTTTTTAATATCAGGACCCAAATTGATTTAGTGCCTTTCATGGACCTGTCAAATAAAAATACTAGCATAGCCTAGTGGACTACAGCCTCATTCCAGAACCAACCTCATACACTCACACAATCTATTTTCGGTCCCGACCCATAGTTATAGAAACACGGCTCTATTCTGTTGAAATGATAATTCCTGCCCTGTGGATTGCCCTCATATTGTTGGAGGAAAATCCCTTATTAGAAGGGTGAAGAACATATTTGTATCTCTTACCCTGTCTCTGGTCCATCCTCTTCAATATTTAACACAGTGGCTGGAGAGTATGAGAATTACATAGTTACATGAGAGCAAAAGTGTAAAATATCAACACTGCATTAAATAAGTCAGGAAGGTAAGTAGCAAAGGTACCATCACCTGAAGTAGAAACTGATAAGCATGGTTATCAGGAGAGACCACTAGTGCTGCTTAGGTTTCTCAAAATGGAGGAGGGGTATGAGACAACCACAACACCATCAGCTTTAAGAGAACCCAGATCAACACCATCAGCTTTAAGAGAACCCAGATCAACACTCATCAGTTTTAACAGAACCCAGATCAAAACTCTCAGCTTTAACACAGAACCCAGATCAACACCATCAGCTTTAACAGATCCCAGATCAGCACTCTCAGTTTTAACAGAACCCAGATCAAAACTCTCAGCTTTAACAGAACCAAGATCAGCACCATCAGCTTTAACAGAACCCAGATCAACACCATCAGCTTTAACAGAACCCAGATCAACACCATCAGCTTTAAAAGAACCCAGATCAGCACCATCAGCTTTAAAAGAACCCAGATCAACACCATCAGCTTTAACAGAACCCAGATCAACACCATCAACTTTAACAGAACCCAGATCAACACCATCAGCTTTAAAAGAACCCAGATCAACACGATCAGCTTTAACAGAACCAAGATCAACAACATCAGCTTTAACAGAACCCAGATCAACACCATCAGATTTAACAGAACCCAGATCAACACTCAGCTTTAAAAGAACCCAGATAAGCACTATGTCAGTTTACTCACCTTCTGCACCAAGACTCAGGTCATCTTCAAAACTGCTGCTGGCTTTCAGCAAAGCCTCTGGAACAGCAAATACACCATTTAAAGAACCAGTACACTTTAAAGTGTTCACTGTACATCAAACCTTGCATCAAAGCTACGCACATGACCTCACTCTAAGGATTGTTGTATATTCCTGTTCAGCTGGATATAAGATGTGTGCGAATTCCATCTATAGGAGAGCATATTTCTGAAATACATTTATTCCTATATTCATTTATACTTTTTGCATCCACATGACTCCCACTGAGTAGAAATATTTTTTTGAAGCGTGACACTGAATAGTTTCAAGGTCAAAAATATGATGCTGCCATATTGCCAATTCAGCATAATATGGAAACAATTACTCGGTCAGGTAGGTCTACGTGGAAACGTTTGAGGCCCACAATCAGACATCATCCATCCACTGCAGGTGTGACATGAAAGCATAGCATAATGATTAGTAAACCGGGCTTGTAGCTCAAAGGTTTGGGGTTCGATTCCTTTAATGGGGTATAGCTGCTGCACTCTTGAGCAAAAGTATTTAACGTGAAATGCTTGTCCTTGAGCCGTCCAGCTGTATAAATGGATCGTGTGTCAAAATCAAAAACGAGCTATATAAGCTGCTCTGGGTATGAGTGTCTGGTAAATAGGAATAATGTACTGTGTGAGCCTCACTGTGAAAGCACAAGATCCAGCTGTGAAGGATAGGCCTTCACAGAAGCCCACTCCTCCTACACTATCTACAGCAGGGGTCCCAAACTCAAATCATTCACAGAAGCCCACTCCTCCTACACTACCTACAGCAGGGGTCCCAAACTCAAATCATTCACAGAAGCCTATTCCTCCTACACTATCTACAGCAGGGGTCCCAAACTCAAATCATTCACAGAAGCCTATTCCTCCTACACTATCTACAGCAGGGGTCTCAAACTCAAATCATTCACAGAAGCCTATTCTTCCTAAACTATCTACAGCAGGGGTCTCAAACTCAAATCATTCACAGAAGCCTATTCTTCCTACACTATCTACAGCAGGGGTCTCAAACTCAAATCATTCACAGAAGCCTACTCCTCCTACACTATCTACAGCAGGGGTCTCAAACTCAAATCATTCACAGAAGCCTATACAGCAGGGGTCTCAAACTCATTCAAGAAGCCTACTCCTCCTACACTATCTACAGCAGGGGTCTCAAACTCAAATCATTCACAGAAGCCTATTCTTCCTACACTATCTACAGCAGGGGTCTCAAACTGAAACCATTCAGAGAAGCCTACTCCTCCTACACTATCTACAGCAGGGGTCTCAAACTCAAATCTCTGAGATCTGCTGTACCTGCTGGTACTTGACGAGTTCCTGCAATTAAGTGCTTAATCTAAGCCACTGACTGGCTAAATAGTCAGTGCACCTGGTTTCCAATTGGCTGCTGACTTAAAGGAAATGACAAAAAGCAGAAAATTCAGACCCCTACCCTAAAGCCACAGGAGCTATTTAAGGAACAGCTGTCGTACAACGCTAGCCAAGTGTTTGCACACTGAAGCTAGGCAAACAGAGAAGTCACAGACTAAATGTACAGTACAGCACTTGCGTCAAGAGCAGACATTTGTCTTTTAGCAGTGCTTTTCTTTCTCTCATTTCCTGCCCGGCGCAGTGGCCACACCTCCTTTTGTACTGACAAGGGTGACTTAGCTCATTTTCACCATCCTTGGCCCACGACTGAGAGAGTGATAACGTTACCCATTTCCCGCTCTTCCGCAGTTAGGTTTGTGATGTTACAACGTGGTTACGCCTCGATCGCTTCTTCGTTACCATAGGAGATAATGAGACGAGCTTATTCAGCCATGTTGAGTCATTCCACTTACATAACCGCCATTTAGCAGATGCTCTTATCTAGAGAAACTTACAACTTTTTCCACATAATATCCATTTATACAGCTGCATGTATACTGAAGTAACTCAGGTTAAGTACCTCTAGCTCAAGGGTACAGCGGCAGTGTCTTACCTGGGAATCGAACCTGCAACCTTTGGGTTACAAGCACAGTGACCTAACCATATATGATTGCCTTTACATACGTATAAAGATATTTTTAATTCACACATGATTACAATGCAGTATAGCCAATAAAATACACAAGGCCTCTGGGTAACTGACTGATACTTCTGAATCTCCTAGATAAAGTACTGTAATAATGAACATGCTGGATACAACTGGCACGCAGTCATCCCTGACTGCTCTCTTCAGGAGATCACACAGGTGTCCTCCCTTCCCTCAGATAAGGCGTGATGTCACATCTCCATAAACCCTGCCTCTAAGCAGCTGGATAAATCTCTTAAAATCTAAAATCTGTGATAGTCACGTGACCAAAGCATCTCGTCTGGCACAACCAGCCACCTCCACAGCCATTGGGCAAATTAGCCACTGGCGCTAATTCTAGGATTTCGAGCTCAGAAAATATTTTTTTAAATCTTGAAAGTGAAAAATGTGGATCACTGGTGCTGGGTACAGAATTTAAGCAATAACAGGAATTGCAGGAGAACCAATTACAGTCCATATTCTGAGTTAACATTCACAGAAAAATTATCAGAGTTCAGAAGAGATGGGACATACTATATCAAAGGAAAAAGCAGTGAATCAGCGTTATTTAAAAACTGAACATTTATTGTGTGATGATCAAAATGGATATTTCTAGATGTATGGAGGAGCACCAAGTTGTGTACGACTTACCAACAGTCATGTGACTGGGGTCTTCGGCACCCTGCTCTGGCCTGGGGAGAAGAGGAAAGAGTCACAGCATCCGAGGAGAATAAACAAAACCATCATCACCTCACACACCAGTCCCAAAAACCATCAGCACCTCACACACCAGCCCCAAAAACCTCACACATCCCAAAAACCATCATCACCTCACACACCAGCCCCACAAACCTTCGGCACCTCACACACCAGCCCCAAAAACCATCAGCACCTCACACACCAGCCCCAAAAACCTCACACATCCCAAAAACCATCATCGCTTCACACACCAACCCCCCAGCCATCGGCACCTCACACACCAGCCCCAAAAACCTCACACATCCCAAAAACCATCATCGCTTCACACACCAACCCCCCCAGCCATCGGCACCTCACACACCAGCCCCAAAAACCATCATCACCTCACACGCCAGCCCCAAAAACCATCAGCACATCACACACCAGCCCCAAAAACCTCACACATCCCAAAAACCATCAGCACCTCACACACCAGCCCCACAAACCATCAGCACCTCACACGCCAGCCCCAAAAACCATCAGCACCTCACACGCCAGCCCCAAAAACCATCAGCACCTCACACACCAGCCTCACAAACCATCAGCACCTCACACACCAGCCCCAAAACCCATCAGCACCTCACACACCAGCCCCAAAACCCATCAGCACCTCACACACCAGCCCCAAAAACCATCAGCACCTCACACGCCAGCCCCAAAAACCATCAGCACCTCACACACCAGCACCACAAACCATCAGCACCTCACACACCAGCACCACAAACCATCAGCACCTCACACAACAGCCCCAAAACCCATCAGCACCTCACACGCCAGCCCCAAAAACCATCAGCACCTCACACACCAGCACCACAAACCATCAGCACCTCACACAACAGCACCACAAACCATCAGCACCTCACACACCAGCACCACAAACCATCAGCACCTCACACACCAGCCCCACAAACCCATCAGCACCTCACACACCAGCCCCAAAACCCATCAGCACCTCACACACCAGCCCCAAAACCCACCAGCACCTCACATACCAGCCTCACAAACCATCAGCACCTCACACACCAGCCTCACAAACCAGCAGCACCTCACACACCAGCCCCAAAAACCATCAGCACCTCACACAACAGCCGCTGTTTAGGTTCAGCCAGTATATTCATTTAGAGGTGGGCCCAGCTCACAGGGTTTACACAATCCAGCAAACTCTGAGAGATTCAGGGTAAATTTTCCCAGAATGCACGGCAGTCCGGTTTCCTGAATGCTCTTTTAACGTTATCTCAGCGTTACGGAACACTGCAGGAACAGACTCAGAGCGTGATACAGTTTGGCTGTTCCAGTTAAAAAATAATTTAACACGTGTATGGACATTCATCTTAATTTTCTACAAGATCAAACAAATCTATCATTTCAGTACTCATTGGAACACTCTTAAAATGTATTTCACAGACCTTCTCCCAGGTTATTTCATGACTAAAAGATAACCATCTGGGAATGCTGGCAGTGGGTCTGCATGCAACACGTCTGGAATGTTTGTCTGGCAGACAAAACTTGTTTGGAAAAATAAATATGCTCCAAGACTGTTTAGTGAATGTTATCATAATGGTACTTTACAGCCAAATTACAGTCTAACCAAAATGTGTTCTTTTTTGCCTAATGTTGTTGAAACCATCTGCTGTTTTCTCTGGAAATGAACAAGATTGGCCAGTGACAAATCATCACGCTTAACAGTGATTGGCTGGCTGCACAGCTTCTCTGTGTGATAGGTGAGAACCCACTATCAGCAAAGCTGGGTTGTGAAACTTAACATATTGTGAGAAAGGCATTGGGCAACGTGCATTCTGTGGAATGTCAGAGCCAATCACAGAAAAATGTGCTGAGCTTTTATCAAATAAATGGCACCCACTGTCATCTAACATTCCTATACATGCCTGGACTGAACACAGAACAAAGATTAATGAGTTGAAACCACTACCAAAATTTCTTTCACTTATGATACACCGTACGCATTCCTTTGCTAAATATGCTATGCGCTGGAATTAAAATCTTTACAAATATAACATGTTTTGATAAATGTTCAAATAGGTTGTGTAAAAATAAGGAAAACATTGACACTTTTGTGCATATATGGTATTATGTTTTCAAATATTTTGTCATTTAAGTGAATTTGTCATCATACATAAAATGACACCTTTGAAACTGATGATAGTTTAAATGTTTTATACTGCATATACTACAGACTGAAATGTAGACATAATAAAATTAAAAATGATTCCATTGTTTATTTTTGCATACATGGCCTCTCCGTGCCGCAGACTGAACGTTGGCAGAGAGGTAAATGATTAACCAATCAGAAGGACCCTGATTACAGTGGCAGGAAATGGTGCAGCCCAATGACGCCGCTTCTGCACGCTGCCAGGAGAATGAAACATGAGCAGGGCACAGGGGCTGGCTGGCACAGGGATGGCTGGCACAGAGGTTAGTAGGCACAGGGGCTGGCTGGCACAGGGGTTAGTAGGCACACAGGGGTTAGTTGGCACAGGGATGCCTGGCACAGGGGTTAGTAGGCACATCGGTGTTGGTTGGCACAGGGGTTACTTGGCACACTGGGATTGGTTGGCACAGGGGTTAGTTGGCACAATGGGGTTAGTTGGCACACAGCTATGTTCTGGTCATTTGTAGGTCACGGACACAAACGTAAAATCAAAATGTTTGTTTTCTTCAACTGCGGTCGTGTACCATGTTAAAACACCTGAAAAATTACTTCTTTGTGAGTCAACGTTTACGTTTTGTAGTATCAAAAGTAAAAAAATCGTATCATAAAACTATGTTGGATAGACAATTTGGTAATATATTACTTCCAGTTTAGGGATCGGAATAAGCTACATTTTGATATAAAATTTGAAAGTCTGTGATGAGTGATGTTTGCTGGGTAACATTATGTTATCACAGGGGTGGGTTCCTATGTGACCGGGTTTTGTTTCCACACTGATTTTGGGGTTGGTTACCGCAATGTTAAAATGCTACAGTTACAAAGAATGAAGTAACCAATAGAAATAATTTTGCTTATATGTAATTCAAATAAGTACCAGAAAATATGAATATTCAACGGAATAAACCCGAGACCTTAACTTTTCATTTGCTACTTGCTAGAATATTCTAATATGATTTTTACCAGACAAAAACGGCCAACCAAGCCCGTCTCCACTACACGAACGATGACAGAAAAGGACACACTCCACAGGCCACAAGCGGCACAGCTACCTCTTCCAATCAATAAGGCACAAATGTGGTTCACACTTGTTTTTGTTTGTGTTCTAACCCCCCAGAACACCTTCCTGTCTGCTGGAGACGTAACTTAAAATAGAAAGTGGAAATCTATAACCTCCATAGTCACACGCAGAGACATTGCTTTTACTGGTAACCGAAACCGTCAATTTCCTGTTGCTAACCTTTGTAATGGGTTATAAATAGAACCGTAAGAAGTTTGAGAATGCTGTAACAGTCCGTATTGTAGCAGAATGCAGTCTGGAGAAAATGGAGTAAACTACTGGAAACAAAGTTCGGTAGCTTTGAACGCAAATGTCAAGTGAATAGGCCAAATTGTAATTCGGCAGATATCACCTTTGTTGAACATACTCCCATCACTACAAATTCAGTTTGATTTCAGACGCGCAACCACCTGTATTCTACAGACAGCGTTAGACCAATGTCCGGTGTTTTGTGTTAATCGCTCTGGAGTAAACCAGCGTGTCTCGGAGACGTTTGCGCGCGTGCTCACCCGCAGCCTCGGAGCCAGCTCTCGATCTTTCCTGCGCCGCATCCTGTGGAAACACACACAGGCTCAAAAACATGCCGTGAAGAAGGAGCGTTGCGTCTCTGAGATGCGCATTCGCGGGCGTCATTCGCCACTTCATTTTATCTCAGTCAGTTCTGGTGCCAGGGTAGCCTACGTCTGTGGGCGGCATCTTTAGGAGATACAAATATAAACTGCAGCTATCATGCGGTTGTTTTCGATTGTTTTCTATTGTTTTTCAATAACCTCAGCTGTTTTGTGGTTCTGGGTATTGCGATTATTTTCGCATTTTCGCATTGTTTGTTCTCTCGGAACACCGAGAACAGCTCTGACCCCCCTGACCTTCCAAGAAGACGTCATCATCTGGTAGGGTGTCAGAGGGGGTGGCGGGCACGCGGGGCTCCTGGGGGTCCCTGTCCTCCAAAGTGAGCCAGTGCCGGCTGGTGCGCGCCCACGCCAGCCGCCGGTCTGTTGGGGACGGGTTCTCCATGCAGGCCTTTAGAATGGCAGCCTGGCGTAGGAATGGAAGCGTAGGAAGCGAATTCAAAGGCTTAATTTAGCCACTCAGTGCAATATCTACTGTTATATCAGAATTAATGTCGCATAACACACAGCAAATCAACATACTGACTGCAGAATAACTGCAATTATTATCTGCAAGACCAACTGAAATGTAGCCTATTTCAGCCCCAAAACATCATGCAGCGGCTGATGTTTCAGTCAAGTGAATGAGGCGCTAGTGTCAAGTAAATAAAATAAGTAATATTCTGGGAAAAACTGAATGCTTCAATAATCCTAAATTTTCTTGACCAAGAATCGAATACAGGTCGTAAGGAAAACGTAACAATCTTGCATGTTAGAATTATTTAGACATACTTTTAGGCTTTCGTGATATATTTATGCTATGAAAGGATACTGTCATATACCATTCAGGCACGAGATAGCCATCGCACTGAACAGAAACCCACGCACTATTTTAGAAAAAAGTCTGACAGATCTTGCTGCCGCCCTGAGAACCAAAGAATCTCGCAAAACCACTGTTGGCTACTATCTTGTGCCTTAAACTGCAAATAGCAGGTAACATATTAGCTGCACGGGTACGCATACAGTATTAGTATCAATGTTTTCGGTGTCTCACTGTTTTCGGTGTAAGGGTAAATGCTTTTACACTGCGAAATGCGAAAATTGATAATATTAGATTAAGATCTGGAGTTCGGTAGCCTACCTTTGGCCGCGCTGATTCAGGTAGGTCTCAGCCAGCTCCCCGGCTTCTGCATCGTTCCGATAAACTTCAGTCCGCTCTCGCTGACATTTGCACCAGCTAACTTCCTCCTCTCCAAGCGAAAGCTTCAGCTGCACGCATCCATTTAGACCTCAGCCACCCCGCCAACCCAAACTGTCAAGAATGCGCACTTGCGACAAATGACGCGATTACTGGCTTAACCTAAGCAAGGAAGAAGAAAAAGGAAGTGTGCGCGAGATGAAACGCTGTGATAATCTCATGGCGCCCAATCTTGTAGGGGATTTTTTTTTTTTTTTTTTTTTGCCATTAAACTGTAGATTTGCCATTTAATATAGCCTATCTACTTTAATAAATTTTAATGGCCAACCAGCCAGTGATCAAAATAATCAGCGGATGTTATGCTCTTTGAAGCTTGCGGCAGTAGCCAATTCCTTTCGCTTTAAATCTATGTCTAACACTCATGTAAAAACCAAAACTAGGGATATCCTAGTAATATAATTAATTATTTTTATAGCATTAGAAAAGTTTATTTATTTATTTATTTATTTATTTATTTATTTATTTAGTTAGTTAGTTAGTTTTCACGGCTTAACAAAAACGCTTTTAAAAGAAAGGATTTTGGCGAGGTTTAAAAACTAAATTTCGCTCGTATCAGCAAGACAGTGAAGGTGACAAGAGCGATGTGCCGAGAATGATGATCAAAATTTGCTCAAAACTCCAACAGGTCTGATCATAAAAGCCCGTGTGGGACGATCGATAGGCCTGTCAATGCCGTGACCACCAGGTAAATATGCCGCTCCAGGTGGTGCTGTCGGATATAAATTGCATGCTCCACATCACTTCACTGCCCAGATATCGTACAACGGTCAGAGGCAGCTGGTTTGCATTTGATTATATCATCTCTTTTAAACAAATGAGCGCCTAAAGAACAGTGTCGGCACACACTGTAGGCAACTTTTTGAAAAGGGCTCCACTGTCGTTGACGCATACAAAAGTGCGCTAAATCCATTAGCTATTGACTGCGACTCATTATGTTTAACTTCAGCCTATAAAAGTTTATATTGTTTTGAATGCTCGGGCTTGCGATTACGACGAACTGCTACCAGTTGACTCTTCAGAAGGCCTAGTCAGCTCACTGGCCTTAAAGACGGGGGTGGCCCAATTCCGAGCGCGTTCCCCGTAGTTCCGTACTTAATACCGATCTCTGCTGTGAACCACAAAGGACGCGGATGACTTTGGGATGCTGAATTAAAGAGGAAACAGGACACATGACTGAGCTGGGGGAGGAGAAAATGAGATGGGAATTGAGAATAGGGGAATTAAGCAGTAGTAGTAGTAGTAGTAGAACTTTATTTGTCCCCGGAGGGGCAATTGGTTGTGCAGCAGTGGAAACAATAACACAAGATCAAAAACACCCAAGGCAATTAAATGCAACATATAATAAAAAAAAGTAAAAACATAGAATACATGTAAAAAGAAAAAAAGAGTAGGCAGATAACTTGGGAAGAGTTATCAGAACTTTCCAGAATGCCAACGAGGTAGCCTAATATGTTGATTTTGCTGGTCGCGTATGAGGGAAAAGCCTGGTTTTAAATTAAATGTAGCCGGCGCGACATTGATAATTGCCATCATAAGTCGCGTTGACTGAACTCTATGTATTGTACATGCATATTACGGCCACAAGATGGCAGTCGAAACAAATACACACAACGTCTTCACCGATCGGGAGATTTATGAACCAAAGGACTGATACAATGGAATGCATTGGTTAATTACATGCAGTGCTTAATTCAGTAATGAAATGAAAGTAATTTTCTTGGTCAATATTGTATCCATCATTTTAAAGCGAATGTGAAATTAAGTACATGAGGTATTTGATTTTTATCGAGTTCTCTAACTCCCATCCAATAACTATGCAGTTGTTTGCACTTACATGCATTAATTAGGCTGTTACTTTATCCAAATAACACCACCACGGCAAATAACGCCTCGCATAAATAATCAAATTAACTGCAAGACCCAGAATAGAGTAGACAATAACTCTAACACTAAATAAGCCAGTAAATCAATACTTGTGTACTAACATTTGAGGTGATGTCCTTAGTAATAATCAACATTATTACAAAACAGCGAAAGTGATATCGTATTAAATCTGAGTTCCACTGTTAGTGTAAATGGGACTGGTCCAGGTTCAAAAGGAAAAAGAGGCAATCTGAAGTGATGGGTTTTCAACCGACTCCTTCTTCTTGGTAGATCTGTATGGCACTAACTACGGCCCTAAGACAGCAAATAAACATTAAAAATTATAATTAAATAAATAAACAGATAAATAAATAGAACATAAAGAGTACAATACTTTTCTATAAAGAAATGTTACATCGTCTGTGGATAATACTTTGCATGTGCCTATCTTTTCCTCTGGTGAATATACCTTATTAATTTAATTGACCAATCACAATGTTAAAGTTTAAAAAAATAACTGCCATAATACATGCATATTTGTTCTGCCCTTGCTTAACAAATGATTGAGACAGTGATTCAGTTGAAGACTAAAATGAAAATTGAGTTGCTTACATATCACTGACTTTTTGAGCAATGTGAATCAAAAGACTCGTTCCTCAGTCACAGAAATACGCATTTTAGAGCAGTTGTGGGTGTTGGTGAACGGACGGAGTTTGTGTCTGACGGACAGTGGACAGTCCCGCTGTTTGCAGTCAGGTTTACGAGGCTAAATAAAAATCTGGGGTGCAGATGTGAGAGTTGAGGGGCAGGCTTGCCGTCTCTGGCATATTGACCCCACCCTCATAGAGTTCAGTGTTTACATGCAAGCAACCGGCATGTGCTGCAGTGACTCTCCCCAACGCGTTCACCAGACCGGACGCCACCCAACCCCCACCCCTATTTGTCCTGAATGGCCATTCTCTGGCCCTCCCCCTGCAATTATCCCGCGCTACACGGGCCCACAGGACGGCAGGGTGTGGCCAGAGCAGTTTGTTTCTCCCTCCTCGAGACTGCCCGCCCCCGCTCCCTCCCCCTCCGCCTCGCGCGTCTCGGTATTTCATTTAAACTCCCTCTGTGGCAGCTCTTCGCGTGGACCTGAGGAAACCATCGTTGCTATAGAGACCACGCAGAGACACGCGAAGAAAAAGCCAGACGGCAAGACTGACATGAAAAACAAATGCATTCAATCTGCCACATAAACTACATGCATAGCTAAATAAAATCAAATTTGCACAATGTGTGACAAGCTTTATTACAGTGTCCATAATAATCATGTTCTTTTGTTCTGTTTTGAGTCGCATTGTAAGCTATTTAAAGCAAAGTCGATGGTTTCAGCGGCACACCGGGCACGACGTTTGTATTTTGAAGAATTTAGCTGTAGGCCAATGAAGGGTTATTTAAACAGTACTATCAGTAGTAGCCTATGCTCTACAGTCGGGCGTAGCTACTGTCATGTGCGAGGAAACCAGTGAGCACTCTGTCGTTATAAACACAGCTATGAATTGTGTTACGAAATATTAAAACGACATATGGAGTGATATCCGCAAGCTACCAAAAACTTCAGTAGCTGTATGGTGGAAACTTAAGAATATGGTACAGCAGGACTGATGAAGCATTTCAGGAACATATTCTGTCAAGTGGAGACCTGTCTGAACATGAAGTGGTGTTGTCATCGGAGTTAAAGGTTTCAGCCAGTCATTTTATTGTTTAAATACGGCATAAAATTGTTAACGATAACTCTCATTCTGCATCTTGAATATAGGCTACTTCGTTGTAAAGAGCGATAAATTTTGCCAAAGCTATTGAGCTTTCTAATTCAGAAATTTCCTCTTCACAATTGCACTTTGACCAAGCAAACTTTCTCATAGGCAGGGAAACACGTCGTCACTGTTGCAGTGTTAAACAATATTTAATCCGAGACAGATCCATCAATGGCGCCTTTTCCGCCAAAAAAATACGTTCTCCCTCCGGCCGACGTCATCAGTCAGACCCAGTGGTACAACCTACTAGCTAGCTGACCCCACCCTACTAAACAGCTCACTGCACATTTCCATTGGCTATCTCCAGCACCTCGAAAGCAATATACATTGCCCACTGGGTCTTACTCTGCGTCGCTCACGCTAAACATTCCATACCCCGTCCTGCATAAACGCGGCGGACAACTCAACTCCTGTAAGCCCGTCCCCCGAAAGCCTCTTATTGGCTACTGGCGAGACGGTTGCGCCTCGATTGGCAGCAGGGTTTGCCTTTGCGTCTTCTCAGTTGTGGCACCTCTCAAGTTCGGTTGCGTCGTTTCTAAGTTGATGTCAGCCCAAAAGAAGGCTGAGAAACTCCTCCCGTCTCAAAATTATGAGTGGTAAGTCAACTCTTTTCAAGTAGTTCAGTACTTTGGGAAAAGTAGCTATATAAACTTAACAGTAAAAATAAAATGAAATTCGACCGGTCATAGATGATACGGATACATTACCAGCGACGCTTGTATTTAGCTACAAAAACAAGAACGAATTTGTTTCTCATTTAAGCGCTGAATTGGTTTGCTATCCATGATAGCCAGCTAACTTTGCCAGCTTGCTGGGACGGTGTCGCGCTGGCTAGCAAAGTTCTCTGACCGTAACCGCTTACTTGCTACTGTCTGTGTAACAAGCCGAAGTTTTAAGATAACAGCGGAATTTAAAGGCGACATCACTTGTTAGCTGGATGGCCATTTAGTTACAATAATTCAATATGTAAGCCGTCGCCGTATAGAAGAGTTTACAAGTAGCCAACTGCAACAGGGTGACTTTTGTATTAGCCTGCTAGGTTGCTACATTCGACGTGTTCGCTAGATTGCTATACACTCTCGCTAACTGGCTAGCAAATACAGTTTCTTTCGGTAGCTTGTTTTTAGTTAGCCAATACTAGCTGTTTTTTAGTATTCGGACTGGTTTCCTAACGCAGTACTCAACTTGTGTCAAGTTTCGCGTTGCGCTGGCTAATATGCGCGTATATACTTTGCTGTATTCGGTGAATGAAATAATGGTTAAAATGTAGCCAGTTAGCTGTAACTTGCCAACAACACTCGCTACATTTTTAACAGAACAACAGCAAGATGAAATGGCCGCGTTGGTGGAGGGCGGCGGAGGATTTCTTCAAAAGCGAAACTCTAATACCGGACAGGTAAGGTTTTTTGACAATGTTCAGCTAACATTAGCAATATATAAGCATGATTTTGTATATAGATATATATATCCTGCATTGCAATCGGAATGTACGAGTGATCATTTAGATTGTTACGCAGATCGAGCGAAGCGGTCGGTTCTGTGGTCTGCGTAGATTGGGTTTGTTGTTGATTTTCGCTTTGAGCACATGTTGGGGTGGGGAAAGGGAGATACTACGGAGGTAAATGAGGCTACGCGGGGTGTTCCTGACATAAGCCCCGCACTTTAAGAGCGGTCCGCACGGCCCACTTTGGCTGTCCTTTGAGGGGGTGGCTACCAGCGACTGCGAGAGTTTATAGGGTAAAAAACAGAGGTGGGAGGGAGAGGGGTGGGGTGGGGGAGGGGAAGCGTGGCCAGCCTTTGGCGTAGAAAGGATCACTGCTGAATCCCACCCATTTGGTAGTTTGGCGCTCTCTCCCTCCGGAGTTCAAAAGCAATGCGGGAGATTGCGAGGGCGTTTTATGACGCCGCACCCGTGTTTTTCGACCGCGGCGTCGGGTGTATCCTGTAAACGTGTCACCAGCCTGCCGCTGGGACTTTTAACCGCTGCTTTTTTGGTGTTTGAGGGAATATGGAAGAGGGAATGTTTAATGCGTCTGGTTCCCAAACCTGGATCTTATGCCAATTAGCACGCGACAGCTTAAGTTAAAGAGGAGGAGGCTGTAGATGTCACGAGCCGACGTCAAACCGCCTGGGATGGCTAAAATAAAAGCAGAAAGAGGTTTTGAGGAGAGGAGAGGGGGGGAGGAAGGTGTGAAAGTGTCGCTCGCTGTCCCCAGGACTCCCAGCAGCCCTCGCCCCTGGCCATGCTGGCGGCGACGTGCAGCCGCATCGACACGCCGGGGGAGAGCGACGGCGTCTCCGACGCGCAGCCGGACCTCGGCCAGGCCCAGCTCACGCACACCGCCAACGGCTGGCAGCTGGTGCCCGTCAGCGTGCAGTCGCCCGCGGGCTCGGAGGCCGGCAAGGGCCGGGCGGGGGCGCAGCAGGCCTCCCAGGGCCAGCAGCAGTACGTGGTGGCCCCCAGCGCCGGGCTCCAGGGCCCGCAGGTCCTCACCACGCTGTCCGGGGTCATGCCCAACATCCAGTACCAGGTCATCCCGCAGTTCCAGACCGTGGACGGCCAGCAGCTGCAGTTCGCCTCGGCCCAGCAGGACCCCTCTGGAGGGGGCCAGTTCCAGCTGGTCTCGTCCCCCGGGGGCGGGCAGCAGCTGATCGCCACCAACCGGGCGGGGGCGGGCGGGAACGTCCTGGCGGTGCCGAGCCTCCTCCAGCAGGCCATCCCGCTGCAGAACCTGGGCCTGGGGAACGGCATGCTGCAGAACCAGACCCAGTTCCTGGCCAACATGCCGGTGTCGCTCAACGGAAACATCGCCCTGCTGCCCGTCAGCGCGGCCGGGGGGGGCGGGGCGGACGCAGGAGGGGGCGGGGCCACCGGCGGCTCCTCCTCCTCCCAGCAGCTGCTGCAAGGCGGTGTCCTCCGGCAGCGGGACGGGGTACTACAGCAGCTCCACCACCACCGCCCCCACGTCCTACGCAGGGTGCGTGGTCACCCAGAGCGGGGCGGGCTTCCAGAACTCGGGGGGCGGAGTCTCGATCCAGCCCGATAACCGGGACGGTCAGCAGCAGCAGCAGCAGCAGCAGCAGCAGCAGATCCTGATCCAGCCGCAGCAGCTGCTCCAGGGGGGGCAGTCCCTCCAGGCGGTGCAGGCTGGGGGGCAGGTGTTCGCCACGCAGGCGCTCCCCCAGGAGGCCCTGCAGCTGCAGGCCATCCCCAGCAGCGGGTCCATCCTGGTGCGCACCGTGGGCCCCGGCGGGCAGGTCAGCTGGCAGACGCTGCAGCTGCAGGGCGCCGGGGGGGCGCAGATCGCCCTGGCCCCCCTCCAGGCCCAGATCCCCGGCCTGCAGACCGTCAACATCAACGCCCTCGCCAACTCCGGCCTGCAGATGCACCAGCTCCAGGGCCTGCCCATCGCCATCGCCAACCCCGCAGGTCAGTGTGCTGCCACGGGACGGGGGGGGGGGGGGGGGGGGGGGGGTAACCATGGGTTAGAGGAGGGCCCCTGGCCCCTGGTCCTGCAGAGACACGGGGTCTCCCTCTGGGACCAGGGCCGGGGACCCCAGCAGACCCTGTGTCTCTCCAGGACCAGGGCTGGGGACCCCAGCAGACCCTGTAGTTCTCCAGGACCAGGGCTGGGGACCCCAGCAGACCCTGTGTCTCTCCAGGACCAGGGCTGGGGACCCCAGAACCCAGAAGACCCTGCAGCTCTCCAGGACCAGGGCTGGGGACCCCAGCAGACCCTGTAGTTCTCCAGGACCAGGGCTGGGGAGCTGTGCATACGAGCAATTTTTTTGGGGGGGGGGGGGGTGTAAATGAGGTGGTAAATCATGGTCAGCACATTTAGGTTTTTTTCTTCATACACCAGAGTTGAGTCCACTTCCGTTTGACTGCAGTGAAGTGAATGAAACCGTAATTAAATGTGAGCGTAATGGCCAGCAGACAGTCGGCAGGCCCTGCAGTGGGACTGATGGGAAGCCCCTGGATTGGATGCCGGATTGCGGGGTGCTGTCTGTCTGCATGGCGGCTGTGGCTGGATACGCTTGCTGTGAGCGCGTCCGCGCCTTTTCTCAGCATTTGTGCGTTTCTCATATTATGCGCCGAGAGGGAGAACCGCGTGCGATTTCAAAGCGTTCTCTGAAAACTGCTTGCTATTAATTAGACCGATTAATTGGACTCTTAATGTTGCAGTGAGTTATTGGTGGGGAAGACGTTTATTATAGCGGTGAACAGCGTGCATGGCAGGCTGTGTGGTGCATTCATACAGGCCACTCCGCATTAGAGTGCATTTTCACATCCTCACAAAGATCACGGTCCATTGTCACGTTAATCTCTGTCTCAGTCTGAGGTGTGTTTTGATTTAGCATTAGCCTAGCTGTGTAATAAACAGTTTAGATTTTGCATCAGCATAGGTTGTGTAATGATCAGTATATATTTAGCATTAGCATAAACTGTGTAGTGATCAGTATAGATTTGGGATTAGCATAGGCTGTGTAATAAATGGTTTATATTTAGGGGTAGGGGTGACGGGTCAGTCCGTTAGCCGTGGGAGTGTGGGGTAGGGGTGGGTGTGTGGGGTAGGGGTAACCGGTCAGTCCGTTAGCCGTGGGAGTGTGGGGTAGGGGTGGTAACCCGGGTCAGTCCGTTAGCCATGGGTATGTGGGGTAGGCGTGGGAGTTTGGGGTAGGGGTGGGTGTGTGGGGTAGGGGTGACGGGTCAGTCCGTTAGCCGTGGGTATGTGGGGTAGGGGTGGGTGTGTGGGGTAGGGGTGACAGGTCAGTCCGTTAGCCGTGGGTATGTGGGGTAGGCATGGGAGTTTGGGGTAGGGGTGGGTGTGTGGGGTAGGGGTGACCGGTCAGTCCGTTAGCCGTGGGTGTGTGGGGTAGGCGTGGGAGTTGGGGTAGGGGTGGGTGTGTGGGGTAGGGGTAACCGGTCAGTTCGTTAGCCGTGAGTGTGTGGGGTAGGGGTAACCGGTCAGTCCGTTAGCCGTGAGTGTGTGGGGTAGGGGTAACCGGTCAGTCCGTTAGCCGTGGGTGTGGGGTAGGGGTAACCGGTCCGTTAGCCGTGAGTGTGTGGGGTAGGGGTAACCGGGTCCGTTAGGGTTTGTGGGGTAGGGGTGACCGGTCAGTCCGTTAGCCGTGGGTGTGTGGGGTAGGGGTGACGGTCAGTCCGTTAGCCGGGAGTGTGGGGGTAGGGGTGGGGTAGGGGTGGGTCAGTCCGTTAGGGGGTGTGTGGGGTAGGGGGAGTTTGGGGTAGGGGTGGGTGTGGGGGGTAGGGGTGACGGGTCAGTCCGTTAGCCGTGGGTATGTGGGGTAGGCGTGGGAGTTTGGGGTAGGGGTGGGTGTGTGGGGTAGGGGTGACAGGGGTCAGTCCGTTAGCCGTGGGTATGTGGGGTAGGCATGGGAGTGTGGGGTAGGGGTGGGTGTGTGGGGTAGGGGTGACAGGTCAGTCCGTTAGCCGTGGGTGTGTGGGGTAGGCGTGGGAGTTTGGGGTAGGGGTGGGTGTGTGGGGTAGGGGTAACCGGTCAGTCTGTTAGCCGTGAGTTTGTGGGGTAGGGGTAACCGGTCAGTCCGTTAGCCGTGGGTGTGTGGGGTAGACCCATTGTCGCCTGGCTTGCTCGCTCTTCTCAGAATGGCCAGCTGTAGCTGTAGCTGTGGAGCAACAGGGTGGCCTTCCTGTTGCAAGCTTCAGTCTCCTGGGACTGTGTCTCATTTGGTCCGCTGATTGGGAACAAAATGTCCGCAGAGTATCCGGGTTTGGTCCTGCTCAGGCATACAGGTCGGAGGAGTTTAAAATGTTTCTCTCTCGTGGTTTATTTCATGAAGTAGAAGCTGAGGTCCCTGTGACTGGTGTTCATTTCAGTTGTCACTAGCAGAGCTTAAAGTTTTTTAAATGCGGTGTCAAATGATCCACCTAATACATTGTGTGTGGGGGTGTGTTTGTGTGTGTGAGTGTTAGTGTGTGCGTGAGAGTGTGTGTGTGTGTGAGAGTGTGAGAGCGTGTGCCTGTGGTTGTGAGTGTAAGTGTGTGTGTTTGTGTGTGAGCGTGTGTGTGTGAGAGAGAGTGTGTGTCTGTGGTTGTGAGTGTAAGTGTGTGTGTGTGTGTGTGTGTGTGAGCGTGTGTCTGTGGTTGTGAGTGTGAGTGTAAGTGTGTGTGTGTGTGTGTCTGAGTGCGCTGTTGGTAAAATGGACACTTATCATGTAAATGATCTGCATGTTGAACAGGATAGAACAGCTTCCTGTTTGGCTCTGCCTACAGCACTGGCTGGACTGGTTTGTCCAGGTAGAGGGTGTGTGTGTGTGTGTCTGCACGCAAGTGTGTGTGTGTCTGCATGTGTGTAAGTGTGCGCACATGATTGCGTGTGAGTCGCTGTGTTGGAGACACCAGTGCGTCACTTGGGCTTGCCGGTGGAGGGGCGTATGGGGGCACGCCCCCCTGGGTGGGGCTTATCGGGGAGGGCAGGTCGGGGGGGGGGGGGGGGGGGGGGGGCAGGCCTGGGGCGCTACGCACGCCGTCTGTGTTTATCTCCAGCCTGCCGTCATTCTCCCGTCCTCCCGTGAAAAACAAACGGTGAAGCGGGCCACGGAGGGAGAGCAGGCGGGGGGGGGGGGTAATTAAACGCTCCGTGCCTCTGTGCTCCTGCTCCGAATGGGCCAGTAACCCCCCGCCCCCATCCCCCCATCCCCCCATCCCCCCTCCACTCTTCCTGTTTCCTGTCTCTGTCTCTGTGTGTGCAAATGACTGGCGAACTGGGTCACAGCAGAAGCTTTAAAAAAAGAGAAGGAAAAAACTAAACAACGGGAACAAGAACAGCTGTGTGTGTGCTGCTCTAACACACCTGAGCCAGGAACAGCTGTGTGTGTGTGTAACACACCTGAGGCAGGAACAGCTGTGTGTGTGCTGCTCTAACACACCTGAGCCAGGAACAGCTGTGTGTGTGCTGCTCTAACACACCTGAGCCAGGAACGGCTGTGTGTGTGTGTAACACACCTGAGGCAGGAACAGCTGTGTGTGTGCTGCTCTAACACACCTGAGCCAGGAATGGCTGTGTGTGTGTAACACACCTGAGACAGGAACAGCTGTGTGTGTGTGTAACACACCTGAGGCAGGAACAGCTGTGCATGCTCCTATAACACACCTGAGGCAGGAACAGCTGTGTGTGTGTGTAACACACCTGAGACAGGAACAGCTGTGTGTGTGCTGCTCTAACACACCTGAGGCAGGAACAGCTGTGTGTGTGTGTAACACACCTGAGGCAGGAACAGCTGTGCATGCTCCTATAACACACCTGAGGCAGGAACAGCTGTGTGTGTGTGTAACACACCTGAGGCAGGAACAGCTGTATGTGCTGCTGTAAAACACCTGAGCCTGGCCAGTGTCTGAGAGCTGGAGGACTGATCTGAGATCAGCTTTTTTCACTCATAATGGATACGGGCAGCGTGGTGACAGGGGGGAGGCTCATCCTAGATCAGCGGCCTGTATCATGAAGCACGATTACTGAGTCCGCTGGATAACGGCACTGAATAAAACTCAGAACAGCTCTTTAGTCTCTCTAGTACTTTAGTCCATGTTCCAGATTTGAGAGTGTTCTGGGTTTTACTCAGTACAGTTAAACCCGCCAAGTTACGCCTTGGCGGGGCGGAATGCCCCGTACCTGTAGAGCTCCGAGAGTTTGGCACATTTTAGGCTTTCCTACAGAAATAACCTCATTGACCACTGACTCTCAGCCCTTAAAAACATTCATTTCTGTACCTTCTGACCCCCCTTTTCAACAGACAGAATTCACAAACAAACTTGCGCACAACAAAGCCCCAAACTGCGTTTTCTCCTCCTCCTTTATTTTCCCTGCACGATTACATCATCACAATGCTGCAAGCCCACAAACAATATGTCTTGGACATTTACCTACACCAGCCAATCAAAATGTCACGTACGCACGCGAAATGACATTTCCCCCAAGAAAATTTCTAGTGAAAACAGCCACAGGATCGAATCCGACCTGGACTTGGGCAAATTCTTCATTTCTTATGCCTCGCACAGCTACTTTGTCGTTGGCTCACTGCTAACGTTGTTGCCTTGGAATCCTGTAGTCAGGATTGAATCCCGCCTCGGCCTCAGGCAAATCTTCAATTCCTTATGCACGCTTATTTGCTAACTAATAATCGTCTGTTGTTTTTAAACTGTTGCTTTTGCGGTTATCGGAATATGAGAATCTCAATGCTGTTTGGCAAAAGTCACACATGGGCAGCCATATGGATTTCATGACGGCACGTTTATTGATTTTCTTAAACAACTACAACAGCTGATCACTGTGGCGTTTCTACAAACTACTACTTTACTTTTCTGCTGTAGAAAATGTTCTTATCAGCAAACGCCATGTTACTACATTCATGTTATCTCGCCCTGTTCTGTATTTACCGACATACAAACGTTGCTGTGGAATACAGCATGTTCAATTTGTGTTAGCTAAGGTAGGCAATATTGTTTATTGTAAATTGGCCTAATTTTGATAACAGTACTTTAATGACAGGCCTACATTTTGCAAGTGTTAATGGCTTATAGTGCTTTGTATGCGTGAGTAACTTGGCATTTTTGGCATGCTTTTCTTCAGATTGAATCCAACGTATTCACAGATACAAATTCTGTGGCACTGTGTTAATATTTTTCACTATGAATAACCGCAGCTGCTGGACAAAACAACAGAGTTCACCTCCACTGCTACCATTTTACGTTGTCTACTCAGAGTGCACTGTGCGGCTAAAATAATGGCGATCTCCACTCGTAAAATTTCTATGAAAGGCTGAGTTTTTAAAAATAACTGAATTCTTTTATGTGGTTTTTACAAAATTTTTCCGTAGTTGAGTGCATTTACAACATATCAAGCCATTCAGGTCTTAATAGGTGGGGTTTTCCTTTAAGAATCTTGCTAATGACGAAGTAGTCCGTGTTGACAGCTAATGTTCGCACACACCTATGAAACTGTAAACTTCAGTGTGTGTACATGCTGTGGGTGTGACAGTGACCGCATGTACCAGTGTTAGTCAGCTGACCTGGACGGTCCTATAAGGGTGTGAATCTAAGCGTGAGAATGTATTCAGTGTTATACGTTCAGACGCAAAGCTGTAGCCGCTACCGCAGTGTCATCGCTGTCATTTGTGCCCTCCATTTGTGTCCGTCTTGAAAGAGTATGGGGTTTGACTGCCCCCTAGGGGTGGTGGTCCCGCATTGCAGCCGCGCGCAGTTGGCGGACGGAGCTATAATAATAATAATAATAATAATAATATCCTCGCATTTATATAGCACCTTTCCGAGTGCTCGAAGTGCAGTCAGGGGGAACTCACCTCACCCACCACCAATGTGTAGCACCCACCTGGGTGATGCACGGCAGCCATTTTGCACCAGAAAGCTCGCCACACATTAGCGAAGGTGGAGAGGGAGAGAACATATTTTAGCCAATTAAATCTGGGGATGTTTTTGGTGGCAGTTTGCGAGAGCCAGATCTGGGATTTAGCCAGGACGCTTTAGCCATGAACGGCGGGGTAGGGGGCGCGGACGCTGGTCGTTTTGGAAGCGTGTTCCCAGGCACTAGGCTGTTCGTGCATGACGCGTTTCCTGATTGGCTGTTCTGTCTGGTTGTCCAGGAGACCAGGGGCTGCAGGGCGGAGTGGGCGGGGACACCATGGATGACGGCACAGCCATGGATGAGTGCGGAGACACCAGCCCCCAGACCCCCAGCCGCCGCACACGCAGAGAGGCCTGTACCTGCCCCTACTGCAAGGAGGGAGAGGGCCGGTGAGTGTGTGTGTGTGTGTGTGTGTGTGTGTGTGTGTGTGTGTGTGTGTGTGTGTGTGTGTGTGTGTGCAGGCGTGCGAGCACAGGTTAGGTTGTGCGCATGCATGCATCTGTCTGAGTCTGTGTCCCATAATGCCGTTTGGTTAATGCTGTCACTTCCTCTCACCCCAGCAGCAGCGACCCTGGTAAGAAGAAGCAGCACATCTGCCACATCCCCGGCTGCGCCAAGGTGTACGGCAAGACGTCCCACCTGCGGGCGCACCTGCGCTGGCACACGGGCGAGCGAGGCCCTTCGTCTGCTCCTGGTCCTTCTGCGGCAAGCGCTTCACCCGCTCCGACGAGCTGCAGAGGCACAAGCGCACCCACACCGGTGAGGGGCGGGGCTCCAGCCGCGCTGTGGGCGGGGCTAGGGTCGGGTCTGTGTCGGGCTGGGGCTTGGGTTGCACGCTGCTGTTATGGGGGTGAAGCTGATTGGCTTTTCTCTGTCCTCAGGAGAGAAGAAGTTCTGCTGCACGGAGTGTCCCAAGCGCTTCATGAGGAGCGATCACCTGTCCAAGCACATAAAGACCCACCTGAACAAGAAGGGGGCGGGCGGGACCGCCGACAGCAGTGGCTCCGCCCCCGTCGCCGCGGACACCGGCGCAGCGGGGGGCGTTTCCTCGGACCAGCACGCTCTCATCACCATGGAAACACTATCCCCGGAGGGCATCGCGCGGCTGGCCAACAGCGGCATCAACGTGATGCAGGTGGCAGACCTCCACTCCATTAACATGAACAGCAACGGCTACTGAGGAGCAAGGTGTGATGGGACTTGTAGGCGCTGGGTTATGGGGCTACGAGTCAGAGCGTGGAAGTGGGCCAGAGATTAGACCATTCAGGGTCAGAGGTGACCCTGACTTTACCTGAGGCCAATGAAATAAGTGTAGGGAGGGGGGAGAGATGGGTTTTTGATTCTAATTTGATGTCTAAATTGGGGGAGGGGGTGGGGTTGATCTACTTGTAGCTGGAGGTGCATGAATTCAACCTCCCCTGTAGCAAACACTACACTTGCTAGCCTTCACGGCTACACCTCTGCCTCCATATCAGACCTCGTCCCCTCTCAGGCCCCGCCCCCTTGGCCAGACAGTAGTCCAGCCCATGGTAACACTCCACTACAGTGCTGAGGAGACCAGTCCAATCCCACCTGAGACCAGTCCACTGTCACACGAGACCAGTCCACTCACCTGAGACACAGTGAGCAGGTAGCAGCAGTGGATGCTTCAAACAGGCCTCGGGTGAAAACCAGCTCTAGTCATGTTGGGGAGAGGGAGGGGGAAAGACACTTAAATCTTTTGGAGAGTTTTTTTTTTTTGCCTTTTATATTATTAATATTATAGGTACACATTTAAGCCATCACGCTTTGATAAAATTATCATGGCGAAACTTTTTTTTTTTTTTTGATAGTTTGATTTTTGTAAATATATATTTTCTAATTATAAAATACTACAAAAATGAACATAGAAAGGATCAAATAATGGTCGCCAGAGATTGCCTTTCATCTGTGCGTGCGCCTCAGTACATGAACAATCTTAAACCTTGCTATTATTTTTTTTTATACAAATACAGATTTTTTTTTTGTGAGACCAAGTTTGTAAACTGGACTCAAAAAGTGTTTGGTCTAGAACTATGTTTGTACAGTACAGTCCAGTTCACTTGGGTCCAGTATGTCTGTTTTTGGGCCGGTGAAACTATTTTACTGCCTCTTCAACTTACTTTTGGGTTCAGCATCAATCAAATTCTCAAAAATACATCATTAAAAAGCAGTTAATATTGTATCATAAAGTATTTTAAAGGTTTTCTGTTGAAATATATCAATGTTTTGTATGGAATGCTGACTGTAACCAAAGGTCTGTGTCCAGTGGAAACGGTCGACTGGGACCCAACGTTTCGTTAGCTCGTTTCGCTAAACCACTCAGAATTCTCTGGCAACTGAGGAGCCGGAATGGACTGTATAGAGCAGCTTGAGCCATCATGGCAGCCCATCGCTGGTTAATCCCACATTTTGGAGCACTACTTTCTACCACTTTGGGTTTTCGTGTTTCTCTAAAGAAGTGGGTGGGTTTTTCCAGGCTAGTTTAAATGTGTATGTACGGATTCTGGAACTCAAAAGATCTGTTGGTATGCAAACTTTTAACGTAACATTTAAAATGTACCTTTTTATACACTTTTTATTCTGATTCAGCTGTTTCAACAGAAGGATGTGTATATTATAATAAGGGCTATCAAATTGGAAGGGGCGGGGGGTGTTTGGGGTGGGGGGGAAGGGGTGAAGGTCTAAAAAACGCTGTACATTACAACTATCATTTGAAGTACCTAATTGGAGAATAACATTCTAGGTTCTTTGGGCTTAAAGTGGATAATTTGAATATTAAAACCAGGGACAGTACCTGGTTTGTGTATGAACCCTTTTCAGAGTTGAACCTGTGTGTTATTAAAGGCCACAGTCTTTATTAATCTTTTCATTTTATATGGAGGGGTTGGGCTTGTATTTGTGAATACTACTACAGATGCCAACAGCTGGATTAAAAGCCTACATAAAGGGATCTGCAGTTTCCAGTGTGTGTGTGTGTGTGTGTGTGTGCGTGCATGTAGGTGCTGGCTGGATTATAAGCCTACGTAAAGGGATCTGCAGTGTCAGTGTGTGTGTGGGATCTGCAGTAGCCTGTGTGTGTGTGTGGGATCTAAAGTAGCCTGTGTGTGTGTGTGTGTGTGTGTGGGGATCTAAAGTAGCCTGTGTGTGTGTGTGGGATCTACAGTAGCCTGTGTGTGTGTGTGTGTGGGATCTACAGTAGCCTGTGTGTGTGTGTGTGGGATCTACAGTAGCCTGTGTGTGTGTGGGATCTGCAGTAGCCTGTGTGTGTGTGTGGGATCTACAGTAGCCTGTGTGTGTGTGTGTGTGTGGGATCTAAAGTAGCCTGTGTGTGTGTGGGATCTAAAGTAGCCTGTGTGTGTGTGTGGGATCTACAGTAGCCTGTGTGTGTGTGTGTGTGTGGGGGATCTGCAGTAGCCTGTGTGTGTGTGTGTGGGATCTAAAGTAGCCTGTGTGTGTGTGTGGGATCTAAAGTAGCCTGTGTGTGTGTGTGGGATCTGCAGTAGCCTGTGTGTGTGCGTGGGGGGGCTGGGTGTGCGTGATCTGAAGCGATGCCGTTGCAGCCCTACACTTCCTCCCTGCATGTCCCCAGCTTCCTGTGGAACCACCTGCTGAATCGCTGCCCCAGTTAACACCTCCAGGAGGAAGCGACGGGGAGAGCCGCCCCTGGAAACCCTCTGAGGGGAGGGGCTCTGCTGTGGGGGTTCCTTTGGCACCCCCAAACTTACAGCCAGCTGGCCATTTCTTCCATTTGGAAGTTATTCTGTGGAATTGTTTTGCTCCAGTTAACTTTATGGGGCATTGCACCAAATTAAGCAGTTTTTTTTTGCTTGTTGGGGATTTGCTGTGCTTAATACCATCCTCAGTAATTGGCACTTGTGTCCAAAATGTATTATTTTAACAGTTTTTCAGTATACATATGTTAATTACTATTATTTTTTAATTCATTATGTTTATGAGAATTGAGAATTAAGCAGACCATTTAAAGCATATTAAGGTCATATTAAGGTCGTGTTCAAACATAATGTAATGGCTAGGCCTTGTTGAGTATGCATACTGAAACTGGTATTTGTCACACAGTAAGAGTGTGTGGAAGACACAGTAAATAGGTGTAGATGCATAATCTCACCTTTCTACCTTTCCAGAAGGTAACAGGAAAGCTTCTGGAAAGGTAGAAAGGTGAGATTATGCATCTACACCCAGGGTGCCAACTTTCTGCTCTTAATCATTTAATTGGCTCCATCTTGAGCTGATATTTATATAAACACCAGCTACAGCAGCAGACTGCACGTGTATCCTAAAGATTTTGCTCTGCTCCATTAGATGAATGAACCAGCGTAGTTTATAGAATTGTCAGAAAACTACAATAATGTTATTGGTTGGAGCAAAAAACCAGCATGCAGACCGGCTCTCTAGGACCTGAGTTACGCACACCTGATCTACACAAGGAAGAAAGGATGTGGTCGGATTAACAGCACACACATTTCTCTGGGTCTGTGGGGTAACTGAACTATAGCAGTGTCCACTGTGACGTTTCATACTATTTTCAATTCATACAGAGTTTTTGTAGATGAAGGATATTTAATCTATTTGGCAGCCTGTCTGCTGGTATAGGGGCATTCTGGGGTTTGTAGTCCAAAGGAAGAAAATCCATGTGTAGCAATGCCAACGTAGTTTCTACAATATCGATATGCAGAAGGATCATGTTAGAATGGTTTTATTATTGTGAATAAATACTGTAAAATTAATCTGTTCTTATGCATAGCCTGGAAACAACATGTCGTGTAGAAGTTACTTCACAGGTCCAAATGCCTATACCTGTCATTGTAAGCTTGTATAAATGTGTAAAACATTGAAATTGTTTTGAAATGCAATATAACTGATCTATCATAAAAGCGAAAGTGAACTGTTTAACAAGCTATACAATAAGTTAATTGGCATAAATCGCCATTAAAATGTCTAGATTTCAAGAAAAAAACACCTGCATTTGTGTGGTGCATTGGTCACAGTTACTCTAAAAGTGAGAAACCGCCCTGGTGTCCAGTCTCTCCTGCAGTGCCTCAGGTGTTCAGTCTTTCCCGCAACCCGGCTGGTCTTCAGTCTTCCCTGCAACCAGGCTGGTGTTCAGTCTCTCCTGCAGCATGACTGGTGTTCAGTCTCTCCTGCAGCCCGGCTGGTGTTCAGTCTCTCCTGCAGCGCGGCTGGTGTTCAGTCTCTCCTGCAGCGCGGCTGGTGTCCAGTCTGTTCTGCAGCGCGGCTGATGTTCAGTCTCTCCTGGTTCTCATGCATGGGGAGCTGCATGGTTTCCCTGTTGCAGGTGAGATTAGATTCCCCCAGTGCTGACGTACTGGGCCAAGAGTAGATCCCCCTCCTGAATCTGACCATGCTGTCCCAGGGCCAGCAGCCCCATAGGGCGGACATTGTGTTTCCCAGCGTATGGGAGGGTCAGTCGGTTAGGGCATCCCCCCACAGGGATCCAGCCCATACTCAACCCCCCACAGGGATCCAGCCCATACTCAACCCCCCACAGGGATCCAGCTCATACTCAACCCCCCACAGGGATCCAGCTCATACTCAACCCCCCACAGGGATCCAGCCCATACTCAACCCCCCACAGGGATCGAGCCCATATTCAACCCCCCACAGGGATCGAGCCCATACTCAACCCCCCACAGGGATCCAGCTCATACTCAACCCCCCACAGGGATCCAGCTCATACTCAACCCCCCACAGGGATCCAGCCCATATTCAACCCCCCACAGGGATCCAGCTCATACTCAACCCCCCACAGGGATCCAGCCCATACTCAACCCCCCACAGGGATCCAGCCCATACTCAACCCCCACAGGGATCCAGCTCATACTCATCCCCCCACAGGGATCCAGCTTATACTCAACCTCCCACAGGGATACAGCCCATACTCAACCTCCCACAGGGATCCAGCCCATACTCAACCCCCCACAGGGATCTAGCTCATACTCAACCCACCACAGGGATCCAGCCCATACTCAACCCACCACAGAGATCCAGCCCATACTCAACCAGCCACAGAGATCCAGTCCATACTCAACCCGCCACAGAGATCCAGCTCATACTCAACCCGCCACAGAGATCCAGCTCATACTCAACTCGCCACAGAGATCCAGCCCATACTCAACCCCCCACAGGGATCCAGCCCATACAGAGCCTACCACAGGGATCCAGTCCATACTCAACCCCCCACAGGGATCCAGCCCATACAGAGCCTACCACAGGGATCCAGTCCATACTCAACCTCCCACAGGGATCTAGTCCATACTCAACTCACCACAGGGATCCAGCCCATTCTCAACCGCCCACAGGGATCCAGCCCATACTCAGCCCGCCACAGGGATCGAGCCCATACTCAACCCACCACAGGGATCCAGCCCATACTCAACCCCCCACAGGGATCCAGCTCATACTCAAACCCCCACAGGGATCCAGCCCATACTCAACCCCCCACAGGGATCCAGGTCATACTCAAACCCCCACAGGGATACAGCTCATACTCAACTAGCCACAGGGATCCAACCCATACTCAACCCACCACCACGCAACCATCCCTACCCCTGCCTAAACTGCAGAACCACTCGCCATTTTCTACCGTGAACTGAAGACCCGTCTCTTCAGAGAGTGCCTGAACTAAGAGCTTCCATACCATGCACTTACCCTCAGTAAAATTACACCACCCCCAGCCCTTCCCTGAAAAACAGTCTTAGCGCCATTTCCCATTTGCATGGACAGTAATTTGTCTTGAGTTTTTACTTGCAAAACATGTGAGAATGGGTCAGCCAACAGCATCCCTGGGGAGGAGCGGTACAGAGTCCCTGGGGAGGAGCGGGAGAATGCATCTTCTGCTGGAGGTCAGAGCAGGTGTGTGTGCTCCTCAGGATGACAGCGTCTGCTCAACGATATAAATGTGATGATTGGTTTTGGTCTGAAATGACCCTTTCAGACGAACGTGGATCCACAGGGAGAAGCTACACTGGAGCACTTCAAGAATAACATTATAAAAGTGCTGGAGTGGCCCAGTTAGAGTCCTGACATCAACCCTGTGGAATAAAATGTGGCGCACAGCATGAAAATTGTTCTTAGGGACACCAGTTTATCAAAAGGTTTCTGTCACCTGCAATTCAGTCATCCCGCCACAAGCCAGCAGTAGAGGTTACTTGTCAGTGAATTGACACTTCGCCATAATCGACACCAATTGCCAATAAGCGCCAACAATGCTGGACAGCAATGCTCTTGCACTGTCAGCTGCTGCACTCAGTGCATAGAACCATAGACATTTTTCCCATGTTGGTTGGTGACGTTCATTTATTTATTTGTTCTACTTTTTTCTAAGCAATAGGAAGTAAACTGTAAAACTACAATTAGCTTACCTGCCAATAATGGTGAAATAAGTCAACTAGAAGGGTTGGATATTGGGGGGGCAGGGGGGCATTGCCCCTCAAATTTTTCCTCTGCCCCACCAAACTTCACGGATAACTGCAGCTACATGAAAACTGTTTGTTCATGCATGGTTAGGCATTTTTGAACTTTGAAGTTCAGCAAACCAGCTGAGGAAGAGAGAAAAGAGGACTCCTAGTGTCAGCTAAGCATATCAAAATGCCTTATAAACCTTTTTGCACCACAATAGGTCCTGGCTGAACTACGCCACCTTCTGTTTGAGTAGAAGGAACTCAACATTAAGTAGAGGGGAATTCTGTTTTGCTCAAATAGAAACTCATTTAAAGGGTGTTGCTATAATACCCAAAACACAGGCTGAAGAATACCAATTGAGGCCTGATTTATGAAAATACAAAAATGAAGTTTCTCTAAAAGTTGCTCAAAATTTCGATGTAAGAATTTTTTTATTATACTAATTAAAACAAGATGGGTTTGAAGACTGCGCGCTGGAGAGCCGCATGGCCACCGCCAAGCTCTGCCTCCAACCACAGGCGTCTAAAGGGGAGAGTGGACAGAGAGAGAAAAAATCCACTCCGCACACCAAATGGAGGGAAGATGACACTCATCCGAAGCCGAGACCACAGATGAGAGGGGTACACCCACGAGGTGGGCGGCACTTGAATTACCACCAGAGATACCGAAACCACTTTTCCCCGAACTGGGTGGAACACCGGGGCGGAACAACCAACCCTTGCACTATAAAGTTCACAATTGCTTTTAGACAATCCCCTTTTTGAACAGCCATGGAACAGCGCATAACTAGGAAAACAGTGGCTGATACACCTGGGGCGGGGCACGCCAGATACTCTCGCGCCTCACTCTCGCGCTCGCATCAGTTCACATTCATGCCTTTCACAATGCCCTCTCATGCATATTAGTTCGGGGATTCAAACCTTTCACAATGCCCTCTCATGCATCGGCACGCATCAGTTCACTTGCGGGATTCAAACCTTTCACAATGCCCTCTCATGCATCGGCTCGCATTAGTTCACTTGCGGGATTCAAACCTTTCACAATGCCCTCTCATGCATCGGCACGCATCAGTTCACTTGCGGGATTCAAACCTTTCACAATGCCCTCTCATGCATCGGCTCGCATTAGTTCACTCGAGGTATTCAAACGTCAGAAATGTCTCCAAATCGAAGAATTACTCCAGAAAGTGGCCAGGCCCCAGCAACAGCAATAGCAGTGTTTGGTCTCGCAAACCAAAAGACAAAGGGTTTAAGAAACATGTTTCCAGTTGCTCATTCACCCATTCGCACCTGTAGATGATCTCACTAGTGTAATTGAGAATGGAATCAGTGGGCCTGTACAGATTAATTCAAATGAAAATGCAAGGTTTAAACTGATTATACATCACAACCAATTGTGCAAGTCTCCTCTGTTGTTCTTTGGCAGTTCACTGAATCCCCTCTGCCAAAGAACACGTTCAGTGTGAGGTGCATCTCTCTGGAACAGAACACAACAGCATCATTTTACCTTCTGCACAGTTTTTTGGAACAGTTTTTCCACCTCTGTCCCAGAACTGTCAGTGAGTGCCTTGTTTGCAGGCTAATTATTTTGCAATCTGCTACTTTTGACCACTCCTTAGAAGTGCTGTTGAGTGCAACATTTTGCTGGGGCAAATTGCTTGAAAATCTTTTTGATGGCCCTCACAAATTTTCAGCTGCTGGAAAATTGCTGGCCAAATGTCACAGCTGACTGCAAGCACTGCATGCTAAACAAGCTGCATCTGGCATGAAGCCTTCCAGGAGTTCATTTTATATATATATATATATATATATATATATATATATATATATATATATATATATATATATATATCTCCTTTATTTAACCAGGTAAAAGTCTCATTGAGATTAAAATCTCTTTTTCAAGAGTGACCTGGCCAAGAGAGCAGCATAAACATTGTTACAACAATAAACACAAACAATACAAACGGACAGATACAAGTGCCACACACTACAAACGAGTATCCAGTTAATATGCAATACAAGGTCAAGGACAAAAATCCAGTTATGATGCATAAACAGGTGCAATTTTATAAAAACGATTTCAATGAAAATTTAGGAGCAATCACATTGACCAAGAGTACTATTTTCACAATCCTTTAAAATTGACTTATATTCCCCCATGGTAATCACTTCTGACAATTTCAGGTCCTTCTGTACCTTATTCCAGGAAGAGGGGGCAGTGTATTTAAAAGTTTGTTTGCCTAATTCTGTTCTAACTCTGGGGACCAACATCTGTAGAATATCATGAGAGCGCAGGCCATATTGATTTTGGTTTTGACACATGTATGTACACAGACAAGGAGGAGCCAGGCCAAGGAGAAATTTATATACTAAAGCCAACCAATGCGAAAGTCTGCGGACATACAGAGATGGCCACTTAGCAGCAGCGTACAGAGTACAGTGGTGTACAAGATTGCCACAGCCAGTAATAAAATGTAAGGCACAGTGATATACAGTATCCAACTTCTTTAGGCACTGGTCAGGTGCATTTGGGTTCATTTAAAGCCTTCCAGCGCGAGCCTTGCATTATCTGAGCAGAATGCAGTTACTCTGCTGAAGCGATCCTCGAAGCTCAGCGGGCATCGTTTGAGTCGGTCTGCAAGATGCGGCTCTGCGCTGTGATTTACAGCCTCAAGGCACACGGTCGGCAGAGTAGCTTCTGAATGGGACGTTTTATTGTCCCGGCAAAGCAACCAATCAGACGCGCAAAGCATAATTGTCTGTGCCATCTGTTGACTTTTCTGTCACCGCAGACATGCGCTCGGCTGGTCCAACCAGCTCCTGCTTCTTTTGTGAGTGGCAGTCAGCATTGTGCCGGATGCTGTATCACAGAGGGAACATCCCAGCCGTTTCTTACATGCGTCATTTAGGAGAATTTCCCGTTTCCAGAAACATGTCAAATCTCGACACGACATCTGTCCAGTTTTCCCCTGACAGAGGACCTTCCATCATTGTTTATTTTTAGACGGTGAGTAATGTTTATTTTCAGACAATGAGTAATGTTTGTTTTTTTGGCAGTTGTTTTGGGCATCTGGATTTGCTGGATGTGTGTAAATTGTTTCTGTTGACGTGCAGTGCTGTTGCACCCGGTCGCTCGAAGACTTCATTCCATCTACGTCGTATTCCGTCCTCTCAACCATTGTGTTACATCAACAAACCACCAGAATAAAAGACAAAAACTGGTCCCCTATTACAGAATTAGTCAGGTGATTCTAACAGACCACTGCCAACAGTGACCCCAAAACTGGAGATTCCAACAGTCCACTGCAGACAGTGACCCCAAAACTGGAGATTCCAACAGTCCACTGCAGACAGTGACCCCAAAACTGGTGATTCCAACAGTCCACTGCAAACAGTGACCCCAAAGCTGGTCCATGCATCAGGTGCACACGTCAAAGCACTCCACGTTCCCCTACGCAGAAGAATGAGCAGGAAGTGTGCATGTACTGCAGCTATTCATTGAAAGGAAAACATTCTTTCCAGGAACATACAAACTAATGAACTGCCAAAATGTAATCTAGAATATATTTGGCTAATGAACTGAAGTAATCAGAATTGTATAAGGATCTGTTGTAATTTCATCAGATTACTTTCGTATTGCTATGTGCTGAGTTCTGGGTCCTCAGAAGTGGGAAATGAAAGTGTATTTCACCGTTGTGTACATTAGGACATTTCTACGTGACCTGCAGTAGTAAGATGTCACCACTTCCTCAGGCCTGGGACCCTGGTGCAGTCAGACCAATTAATGGGTCTTGGGTCAGTGTAGTGTTGAGAGAGGTCAAAGTTTGATTATTCATTGTCCACTTGGTTTGTGGAAGCCCTGGAAGTTTTGCTTTGAAGAGTCAGACCAAAGATGCACATATTTAATAAGTCATATTTATTTAAATGGATTGAAAGCAGGTATTTAAAAAAAAACAGAACAGTGCCACCAGCTGGTCAGAAAGGGGAAGTGCAGATTCTCCATAACTCTTCAGTTACTCGTCCTCATCTTCAGTTTTCAGTTTTTGACGAAGACTGTTGAGGAAATTCAGCAGAGGATTATAATAAATACAGCTGAAGCAAACATTACAAACAACATGAGCAGGAGGCAGATTCTTACTCATATCCCCCCCCCCCCCCCCCAAAAACCCTCCCTGGCCAATCAAACATCTCAGCATCACCCCCCCCCCCCCAAACCACTCCCTGCCCAATCAAATGCCCTAAAACCCCTCCCTGCCCAATCAAATGCCTCTCTCAGTATCAACCCCCCTCCCCGCCGAATCAAACGCCTCTCAATATCAAACCGCCTCCCCAAAACCCCTCCCTACCCAATCAACGCCTCCAACCGCACCTGCTGAGGTAGGAGTGGACATATCACACCCCTCCAACCGCACCTGCTGAGGTAGGAGTGGACATATCACACCCCTCTAACCGCACCTGTTGAGGTAGGAGTGGCCATATCACACCCCTAACCGCACCTGCTGAGGTAGGAGTGGACATATCGCACCCCTAACCGCACCTGCTGAGGTAGGAGTGGACATATCGCACCCCTAACCGCACCTGCTGAGGTAGGAGTGGACATATCGCGCCCCTAACCGCACCTGCTGAGGTAGGAGAGGACATATCGCGCCCCTAACCGCACCTGCTGAGGTAGGAGTGGACATATCGCATCTCTAACCGCACCTGCTGAGGTAGGAGTGGACATATCGCTCCCCTACAAACAGCACCTGCTGAGGTAGGAGTGGACATATCACACCTCTAACCACACCTGCTGAGGTAGGAGTGGACATATCGCGCCCCTAACCGCACCTGCTGAGGTAGGAGTGGACGTCGGAGAAGCCGTGGTACTGCGCCAGCGGGAACAGGATCCCCGTCGGGCACCGGCCGTCCCGCTGCCGGCAGAAGCTGCAGTTGCAGATCCCGCGGCAGGGCGGGCAGCGCCAGTCCTGCGAGGAGGGCAAGCGGACCAATCAGGACGCATCTATACGGCACATCGACGAATGAGCCGTAGGGCTAGGGTGGCCATGCAAGTAAAAAAAGAAAAAAACCCTGAATAGCATGTAGGAGGAACCCTTGGGAGAAACTGGGGGGGGGGGGGGGGGGGGGATCCTCCTCTGGTCAGATCAGCTTGGGGGTTTACAGGGACAAACTGGTCAACCTTTACTCAGTCTGATCTGGTCAGGACTGGCTGTATGCAAGTATCCAGAAGTTGCTTTCCTGGTGTGGGGGCAGATCACTTATTTGGCTTCACTGGCAAAGCACCAGTAGCTTTAGTGCACTTCACTTTAAGGCAGGGGTATCAACCCCCAGTCCTGGAGGGCCGCAGTGTCTGCAGGTTTAACTCCAGGCCTGGAGGGCCGCAGTGTCTGCAGGTTTAACTCCAGTCCTGGAGGGCCGCAGTGACCAGCAGACACAGCAGCCCTCCAGGACTAGTCTGAAACCCCTGCTTTAAGGAACATGCATGACCTGGTGACCCCTGTAGAAATCCAATCAATTCAGTGGGAGCGCATCTATAGCCACTAGAAATGTGTCAAATGTGCACTTGAAATACTTTGAGAACACAAGCTTGACACTCGAGAGATGATGATACAATGAGTAAATAGCAGGTGCAGATTTAATACACTGACACTAAACATTAACAGTAACGCAAGCGTCTCACTCTCGAGTAATGTACAATTTCCTCCAAAATGTGGCGATTTGCTAAAGTGTAGCCGAAATGCTTTGTGTGTGATTAAGAGTCACTGAACAGAGGGGAGAGGTGGTTGTTTGGAGGGATGCCAGTTTTCCTGCTTAATCAGCAAATCGATTTATAACCTCATGTGACCCTAAACATCTCACCCAGAGATGGAGGGTCTGCTAGCCACAAACACTTAGCATTAAAGCTTTAGCGCTGACACAGAGGACCAGGGGAGAGCGTCCACCAACAAAGCCAATTGTCAACCCCAAAGACAATTAGTGCCTGAAAATAATTCATTAATCCAGGGGTTAGGGTTACTTCTGGCAAAAGTGCAACTGAAGAGGTGGTTTCCATGCCGATACAGAGGGGTAAAAAAAACGTGGTTGGCATCAGACGCTTGCGTTCAGAGACGGGGTTCGATCGATATCTCACGGGGTCGAGCAGGGCGGTCCGAACGTCCTCTCCGTATCGGTTCCTCAGGCACGGCCCGCAGAACTGGCCCTGGATCCCTCGGCAACCCTCGTCACGGCAACAGGTCTTTGTATCCACGGTTTTCTGTCGGCACTGGTGGCACGTGGAGCCCTGTGGACGAGCGGGTTCTGAAGCTCCGAGCCATCGAGGAAATTTAAACATTACAGCTGTAGTGGCTTAAATGAGAAGGTACGTTCAGTCAGAACATACCGAAGTCCTTCAAACTAAAGGGGCTGGACTTGATCAAATGTCAGATGGTATAAATTAATCTCACTCAAATCACTAACTCAGGGACTCACAACTGCTGGTTTTCCACCCTCCCTTTACCTGGGAGCCAGGTGAGAAAACAGTACGACCAATCAGTAGCACTAATAGTTTGGTTAATTTCCTGAGAGAAAAATCCAGGGCCGGATTTGGATTCTGTGGCCAGATCTGGGTATCCGTGGTATAAATGACTGGGCTGGTTAAATGAGTAAGAGCAGAAGCAGGGAGTGGGACCCCAGCCCAGGGCTCACTGTGCCCCCCCCCGGGTCTGCAGAACCCCCCGGGTCCGTTGGGGACTCACCGTGGCGCTGTTGTACACTTTGCCCACCAGGCTGTCGGCCACCAGCTCCAGCTCCTCCTGGGTCACGTCCTCCACGGGCCGCACCACGTGGGGCCTGCTCGGATTGGGCCGCGGGCTGCCACGGCGACGGGGGGCCCGCCTCACCTGGAAGAAATACAGACATCTTGCGCATCTCACAGATCACTCACAGATCACACGCATCTCACAGATCAATCACAGATCACGTGTATCTCACAGATCATGTGCATCTCACAGATCACTCACAGATCATGTGCATCTCAGATCACTCACAGATCATGCGCATCTCACAAATCATAGATCACACGCATCTCACAGATCACTCACAGATCACTGATCACTCACAGATCACGTGCATCTCACAGATCACTCACAGATCACATGCATTTCACAGATCACAGAGCCCGGAATCAAATACAAATCTTAAACACTTCCACTCTTTAGATCACCATTACCCAAATCATGGACCTTGAGGTCAAAGGATTTCTGGTTTTCCAGGGCTGGATTTGAGGTCCAGATTTGAGTGCCTAGGCCCACCCACCCCACCCCCCCCACCCCCCAACCTCCCCAACCTCCAGCAGTTCCTCCTCCAGGCTCATCTCCAGCTCCTCGTCTTTAAGGGGGTCCACACACCCCCCCATGGAGCGGGTGTGCCTTCGCGAGGTCCTCTCAGGGTTCCGCCGGCTCTCACTGGGGGCCAGGGAGGTCCGAGGAGTGCGCTGAACCGAAAAAACGTGCTGAAGTCATCAATGAGCCAGCCCCTTACCGACCTACTCACCTATCAATGAGCCAGCCCCTTACCGACCTACTCACCTATCAATGAGCCAGCCCCTTACCGACCTACTCACCTATCAATGAGCCAGGCCCTTACCGACCTACTCACTTATTAATGAGCCAGCCCCTTACCGACCTACTCACTTATTAATGAGCCAGCCCCTTACCGACCTACTCACTTATTAATGAGCCAGCCCCTTACCGACCTACTCACCTATCAATGAGCCAGCCCCTTACTCACCTATTAATGAGCCAGCCCCTTACCGACCTACTCACCTATCAATGAGCCAGCCCCTTACTCACCTATTAATGAGCCAGCCCGTTACCAGCAGCTACTCGCTTATTAATGATCCAGACCCTTACCAACAAGCTACTCACTCAATGAACCAAGCCCTTACCAACGAGCCACTCACTTCTTACAAACTCCTTCATTAGGCTAAGCCACAAAAAAAGCAAACAGAAAATTTCTCTCTAAAACCTGCACACAGGACCACAGGTTCCAGAACAGTGGGAATTCTCATATTCAGCAGGAAGTGGGGACTGAATAAATACTTAACGACGTGCGGTGAACTCACAGCATTTGGACGCTTCTGCCGGCCTCCCGGAGTCTTCAGTAGCGAATCAGGCATCTTCTGCAGGTCGGCCATTAGCTGGGCCAACTGTGAAACCATAATCCCAGAAACACACAGTTAGCACCGCTGTCCAATATACAACTGTGAAACCATAATCCCAGAAACACAGTTAGCACCGCTGTCCAATAATACAACTGTGAAACCATAATCCCAGAAACAGTTAGCACTGCTGTCCAATAATACAACTGTGAAACCATAATCCCAGAAACACAGTTAGCACCGCTGTCCAACTGTGAAACCATAATCCCAGAAACAGTTAGCACTGCTGTCCAATGATACTGTGGCACCATAATCCCAGAAACACAGTTAGCACCGCTGTCCACTGATAACCGTAATCCCTGAAACAAAATTAGCACTGCTGTCCAATGATACTGTGGCACCATAATCCCAGAAACAGTTAGTGCCGCTGTCCACTGATAACCGTAATCCCTGAAACAAAGTCAGCACTGCTGACCACAGACACAGCTGAGAAAAAAGCAACACACTTTTGAAAATACTGCTAAATGACCACCACAAATCACATCTTAAGCAAATCATTTCTATATGTAGAGGTATAGATAGGGCCTTAAGTTTTTCCTGACTTTTTAATTTTATGTTTTTTAATATATAAAAATGTAAACATCCATAAACCAACACCAAGCGGGCAATAGAGGACTAAATCATAGGACTGAATGCTAATCATCTCAATCATTCCATAAGCACATGGGTGTTCAAGCTTACACTACAGGGCCAAAAGTATGTGGACACCTGACATCCAACATCTCATCCAAAATTATGGGCATTAATATAGAGTTTGTCCACCGTTTGCTGCTATAACAGATACTCTTCTGGAAAGGCTTTATACTAGATGTTAGAGCATTGCTGCAGGGGTTTACTTCCATTCAGCCAGAAGAGCATTAGTGAGGTCAGGCACTGAATTGGCGATTAGGCCTGGCTCGCTGTTGGCTATCCAATTGGTCCTAAAGGTGTTGGATGGGGTTGAGTTCAGGGCTCTGTGCAGGTCAATCGAGTTCTTCCACACCGTTCTCGGCAAAACCATTTCTATATGAACCTCGCTGTGTGCACAGGGGCTTTCTTATTCTCAAACAGGAAAGGGCCTTCCCCAAAATGTTGGGGAAGCACAGAATCATCTAGAATGTGATTGCATGCTATAGCATTAAGAGGAACGATTGCCTTCACAGGAACGAAGGGGCCTAGCCCAAACCATGAAAAACAGCCCCAGACCAAGGGGTGTCCAGATACACTATGTGACCAGAAGTATCTGCAAAGAGCTGGTGTGGTGTAGGTTATTGTTCTAGGTCTCTGTCCACCTCTGCTCACCACTGAGGACTGCAATTACAGTGCCAACAGTGACATCTTGAGGATAAGGACTGGAGTACAGGTTAAAAGTTTCCTAGGTCATGCTCAGGAAATAAACTCATGACCCTGGCTATAGGGTGTACATAGTCTATGGAACTGAAGTACACAGTACAACTGAACAACACTGGCTCATTCAAAAACCTTCAGCAGCAAATGATTCGATATAGCTTTGGGTGGTCCACATTTGAGGCCTTTAAAAGTCTCATTATCCCTCTCACCATGGCCTTGTTGGATTTGATGTTCAATGCCCTCTTCTCCAGAAACGATTGGGGGGAGTCATTCTCAGAGTCAGAGTTGGATGGCAGTGTCGGTTGGATAAGAGGAATGGCATTTCCTCCTCCTGATTCCTTCTTTTTAGCATCTCTCAGTTTGGTCTCCTCCTGTTGGTTGGCGCGGGTTCGAGGGCGAAGGGCCACTCTCAGCGTGAAACGCTGGCTGGGCGGTGGTGATTGTTTTGGAGAGGAGTTATCGGAGCAGTCGTCACTGTCCAAGCACTGAAGGAAAGAATAAAAGCATTAACAAGCGCACGCGCGCACACATTAAGGGACCGCAAAGTGTAATGCCGAATTGAAATTGAAGCCATGGTTGTTTGCTCAATAATTATATAATTACATGGAATAAATAAATCCCCAGTCCTGGTCCTGGGGACCCTCAAGGTCTGCTGTCGCTTTCGTTTTGCCGCTACCAACTTTGAATACTAGTTCAGTAGAGTAAACAGTGCAATTAAATGCTGACAAATAACCTACGCTAAAGGCGTTGAGCAACAACAAAACTTGCGCACCAGTTTTTTGCATGATTTATAACTGACGCGAGGCCCAGTCACTGTGCTTCGGTCGTTACTCTTAACAAATATTGTGAAACCCGCGGAGCTCAAGGATGTGAAAGTATATACTCAACCTTATCATTGTCGAGATCACTAATTTCATCGTCGCAAAATCCATGAAAAGTTCTATCTTTTTCATTGTCTGAGTCTTCAGCGAAAATATCAGACAGCTGTCTCGAAAGTGAAGACAGCTCCAGGTGACCTTCCTGAAAATGGAAAATTACAGAGATGCCAAACATGCAGGCTCTCTACAAATACTCAATCGGATCCACAATACAAAAACCATAAACGTTTATTACCTTTTCCATGATATTATAGTCCGCAGCTCACCGTTGCTCACTTCGTAACTTTCTGAAACAGCTTTCCCAATCAATTGCCTGTGCTTTTATTGGATTCATGCACAGGCGTTTGTAATTGAATTGCCCCCATGTGGTCAACGAAACTGCGCTCCGTGCTCTTATACGTTCGTCCTTGGAGAAACGATTCCACCAAACGTCCAAAGCTGCTGTAGACGACTTAATGAGTTTGTTGGAAAACTCCAGTCTAACGAGCACGAAATGATAAGGAGCACGGACGTCGGCAAAAGTGGATATTAACACGTTTGGACTTGCACGTCCGAATGGATTTAATATTATACTATACATTACATTTACTGGACATAAACAACAGTTTAGGAAAAGCTATTGACTTCTGTCAATCTCAGCGAAGATATCACATTAAGGTAAGCGTTTGAATGCTGCTATTGCCTTGTCAATGACAGCATACAGCGTGCTTGGTAGTTATACACATTTTATATGGCGAACCGCACCTGATATTTTCAAAATGGATATGACAGAAATCCACATAAGTGAAAGCCTGATACTAGATGTGCACTTTTTAAAATTTCATTTCAGACTACATTGCACTTGTGGCTCACGATTTATGTTTCAAATGAAGTCTGTGTAACATTTTCTTCCTCTGCCTATAGTTCTCGGATGAAGGCCCTGTATTAGCCTATCTGCCCCCTAGCGGTAAATTTAGGGTTTTCCAACTACTTCTTGGTTTAAAAAAAGGTGCATAGTGGTCTCTGAACATTTCTCATGGAAAATTCATAATCATTGTACATGTACAAAGACAAAGTGGATTCATTCTTCAAATATGCACTGATGAGTTGATACTTTTTATTCTCAGTTAATAAGTTGAAAGTGTGCTGAAACTGCCCAGACGCGGTCAGATTTTTGTTTGATGGTCCAAATAATATATGACCAAGGACTCATCTCTAGTGGGGGAATATCGTTCGATCTTTTTGCTCATTGCACCTTTTTTTTTTTTTTTTTTTAAAGCTAATTTAAGGGTCATTCCAGACTCGTGATAATCGTGATCTTAAGGTGTCCCGCCATTTAGCTTTCCGGAGGTTTAATATGAGGCAAGGAGAGCCTGGGTGGAAACTAAAGAACAATTTCTGACAAAACACAACGAACTGACTATGCATCACTGCTTTTAACAAGCACGGGTTTCAAGAGAAAGAATGCATGTAAAGCAATTCCAACGGGTGCAGTCATCATTTAGTCTACAGAAGATTCTCGGTGACAATTGTGACAGTGCAGCAATTTTAGCATCTATTTATCTTGCTGGAAGCGTGGGGGATTATGTGGGCATGTTTTTGATAAATTATAATATTCTACCAAGTTACAACAACGGCAGACTGTATTTGACTTTTTGGTACATTGGGCTGGTTTTACGTTACTTCTCTTTCGGTGTTGGGCCTTTTTTTTTTTTATCACGAAGACGTTACGACCTGGTTATTAGATTCCAACAATGCTTATAGGCTGTACAGCCAGTGAAATGTTATGCAATATGACAGTGATGTAATGGAAGAGTACGTGCACTTTTTACGGAAAATTCATGAGATGCAGCCCCCTAGTGGAAGTCATTTCTACGGAAACTATTTACTCAGAAAACAGTGCCTCTTTCAGGAAAAATATTCGACTCGTCGTAACCTAAATAAATAAAATGAGAGACAATGCTTTCCTTTCGAACGTCTTAATTTTACGATGCCACTGAGTGCTTTTTAGACTTCAGTGAGAAGGGAACGGATATGTTGCTCCTTACTGGAACAACTGTGCAGATATGATGAATTTATATAATGAATTTAACATGGCCGACCGAACGACGTGTCCAGGGAACACATCTTTACAAGCGCCCCGAAATACGCAGTTCACGCGCACAATTGGCGGAAGTTGTTATTCATCGCAGGCCAAGCCCATAGTTCTGTGGTCCGCCCTGAATGGGATGACGTCAATATATTGAGAGCTCTGGATGCGGAAGAAAAACTAGTCATGACACACCTTCTGGATACAACTTCATACTTTTAAAAGAACGCCTACATTCCTCCAAAGGTGAGATTTTGGGCCTCGTTTGGGAGACATTGGGGAAAAAATGAACTAACCAAAAAATAACCGGGAGCTGTTAGTGTAAATTATTCTTCCTCATACACGCACACCTTTCCGAAAAGTAGGCTGACTGTAAACAAAGCAGGGTTAGTTAGCATTCGCAGGTATGTAAATACTTGCTTGTCGGACAAAAGGCTGTCCTCTCATTTGAGATATGAAAAAGACATTCTGCTGAATCGCAGTCTAGTTATTTCACTTGTTTGTAATAACTAGACTGCGATTCAGCAGAATGTCTTTTTCATATCTTATTTGTGTATGTCAAAACAGTAAACACGGGAAACAAAGTATTGCCGTGACCGATAGTTTGCGGACCCGTGACCGTTGGTTGATGGCTGCCCGATGTAGGTGCGACGATTTTTGTGTCGGAGGCAATATGTTTATTTGAAGCTGAACAGTAATTTTTTTTTTAAAGAAGCCGTGTTTGACCTAGCCTCTTAATGTACGTCAGTGGAGGTGCTACAATCTTAAATCATTTTCACGTGTTTTTCCTGCTCAGGTGCACTATAGATCTTCGTTTTCCAGTTTGTGACCGGGGAAACGACCAGCAATGTGGCCTAACCAAGGTAGATATGCATATTATTTGTAAATTGAATTTTAAAAAATGTGATTATTAGTGTAAAAGTACAGTGTTGTAAATTACGATGGAATCTCATGAAGACAAATGAAGTTGAGAAATCAGATTATGTGCCAATAGATCACGTCAAGTCCCCACAAGTCTCAAGTCTCTTCAGCAAGTCAAAAATGTAAAGAACAAATTACTTTCTGATGACAGACTGATGTATCTCTGTAATCTGGTTAAGTTACATTTTTGACTACACAGGTCCCCCAATGGGCTATCCTACAGGTCCTCAAATGGGCTTCCCCCCGGGCCCCCCTGCGCCCAACCCAGTCTACCCGCCCGGCCAGATGCCTGTCTGCCCCCCAGGCCCGAATCCTGCATACCCCCCCGGGCAGATTCCTGTCTACCCCCCTGGTGTGAACCCTGCCCTTCCCCCGGGGGGCACGGCCTATCCGGTCCCGGGAGAGTACCCGTACCCCATGGGGCCCGGCGCCCCCGGCTTCCCTGGGGGCCACTCTCCTCACATGCCCCACGGGGGTAAGCACCACTCGGGCCCGTACCCCATGGGGCCCGGCGCCCCCGGCTTCCCTGGGGGCCACTCACCTCACATGCCCCACGGGGGTAAGCACCACTCAGGCCCGTACCCCATGCCCGGGGGCTGCTACCCCATGGCGGGCGGGGTGGCGGGTGCGGGCATGGCCGTGGCCGGCCACAAAACGCACAAGAAGATGAAGAAGAAGGGGAAGAAGGGCCACAAAATGCACAAACATGGAAAACATGGCAAGGTGAGGGAGACACAACTACGCTGTGTGCTGTTGGCCTGGAGTGACATCTTACACTACATACTCACACTATGCACTCACACTACACACTCACACTGCACCCTGGTCACTCACACTACACACTACTCTATGCGCACACACACACACCTTGGTGTTAACCTCTCGGACGAATGCTCTGAACAGATTGATTATTGAGCCGTTTGCTTTATTATGCCTGCCCTGCCCTGCCCTGCCCCGCCCCGATTGGAAATCTATGCAATGTGCATTCTTATATGCAGTGTGTGCAGATTTTTACGGTCGGCTGTCCGTAAGATTGCTTCAGAACTGGCACACCTCAGAGAGAACCGGGGTTATAAATGTTGATCTGCTTTTGTTATACGTTATGTTATTGTACTTGAGGGATGCCAACAGTCCTGTGGTCTTTGTGAGGGGAAATGCGGGAGGTGGGTACTGGTTGTTTCTCTAAGTATTTACAAGTTCGGCACACGGTAACCATGGAGCAAACTAAATTTGATCAGTTGTCCAGTTTCTCAGCTGGGAGTTCATATGGGATATCTGGGCTATTTTGGGACGATAAGCAGACTCACTTGTGCCATGTGTAGTGGAAAGTCCAGGGGTCAGAAAGTAATAGTCTCGTCATATGTTTCTTCCTCCCATGAACTCAGCCGGCTGATTTCACCAATCAGTTCTCCCCACTGGGGCTACTTAGCAAATCTAGGTGATTGGAGCAAAATACAGGGGAGGACTTTTACTTTCTGAAACTGGATTTTCCACCTCTGGTCTAACCACTGTCCCTCCCTGTTGAATATGTTTACTGTTGCACCAGTACTAGTTTCTGAGAGAGTATCTAACTCATATTGGATTATCCTCAGGCGATGGCAAAGTTCAAAATTCTGAGTCAGTGTTCTAGAACACTGTTGCTTTCAGTCACCAGCAGTGATTGTGACATCAGCATTAGAATGTTCATTTAAGAGCATTCTAATCACCTATGTGATCTCACACCTTAAAGGGTTAATCTATGCATTTTCCCCCTCAGCATTCCTCCTCCAGTAGCAGCAGCAGCAGCAGCAGCGACTCTGACTAATGGCACCGAACCCCAGGCAGAGGTCTGACTGCTCATCCTCTCCTGACTGGCTGCCCAGAACCTGCTCATTTAATATTACAATGACGAGGAAGTATGTTACTGACGTGCAGCCTATCAAATTCTCTCAAACAAGGCGGTTGAGGATGGTATATTATTGTGGGACAGAAATCGTTTGGCTCTTGAATTCATAATCACATCCTTTGCTGCTTTCCTTTGTGTATTTCAGATGAATTAAAAGGAAATGAAATTAAAATAGTTGATTTTTATAAAATATTAAATTGTGAATACAAGTGGAGTTGGACAATCAATCATTTAGAAGAGTATTCAATATGAGTATTCCGAATCAGGTAAAATGGTACCTGTCACATCAGAAGTAAGTGCTACATTGCAGCAGGTATTTCACTGAAAGGAAAATATGATTAACTTGTGAAAAGTGCAACAATAAATAGGGTAACCTTACAGTGACAGGTTTTAAAGTCTTGCTCTCTTATATTTTTACTACTAATAATTAATATTGAAATGTGTAATGCATTTTAGGGACCATATTTGAAGCTTGTAATATTTCTGTGTATGATGGCTGTTAAGCTGAAATGAAATTAAGAACTGTAGCAGCAGAATTTAACTAATCGCAGAGCTATCACCAAATTTATCAAGGCGACATATATATATATATATATATATATATATATATATATATATATATATATATATATATATATATATACACGTGTGCGCGCGCGTGTGTATACACACAATTTATTATTAGCAAAGCATCATTAATGGATTTTATCTGTTTCAAAATCCAAATATCAGGTGTCTTGGCCATTGGCCAAAAGACAGATAAAGAAGAACGCTCTAATACGGCAAATCACATTGCCCTCGGTGATTTGTACTACTGCAGGGGTGTTTATACTGTGAGAGCATGTGCCTTGCGTAAATGTTAGACTTGCTTACAACTAAATCTCACTGCATTAATACTTGACACAATTTATAGTGCTACTCCGAGTCCATTCTACGTGGATTGTCTAAAGATATGCACTCTACTGAAAGACGTATAAAAATACGTATAAAATACACTGGTATACGACAAAAGTTATATCAAAATATGTTTGTTTCCTCTGTACGTTCCATAATGTTTATCGTCCTTTCATGTCATATTCTAAAGTGGCAACGTGAGTTCCAATAAAAATAAACCTATATACACTGGAAAGATTGTTACTGTTTCTTTTCTGAATGGACGAATTGCATGCAAATACACGAATGGAGATGTAAGAACACACTACTTCAATCCCATTTTCGAATAAACGCGGATTAGAATAGCAGTCCTTTCACTGTTGGGCAGCTGCCTTTCAGGATGGTGATGGCAGTGATAGTGTACCCGGCGGTGGTACTTTCCCGTAGCCTATTCAGGATTTGCGAAAAGAGCAGCTCGTACTGGACTGAAATCCGGTACTGGCCACAGCGACCAGTCTACACGAGGCTGTCGCTACTCGCCAGCGAAGCCACGCGCGTTCTCGTTAAGTGGGTCGCTCGCTACATTACCCACGCCACAGTGATTTACGCGAGTCCTGCGCTGAACAAAGATGTGATGTAACAGTGACGTGTTTTCCATTGGCAGGACTGGGCATCTCTGTGAAATTCCTCTCAAAAATGTGTTCGTTTTTGTGAAAATATTCTGATAAAAGTGATCGATCGGTAAATATCTACATGTATGCGTCTTGGTTGTAGTGAATACCTGCTATTTTTCCTTTGGAGTCGTTTCTTTTTGAAAATAGAGCCAAAATGTGCCCTGGGCGGGCAGAAGGCGTGGGTGAAAGGTGAAAGTTGAGAGGCGCTAGTTTTGTTGTCTTTGTGTAAAAGAGTGGAGCTCGATCTCGCAGTATCGCTCTTCCCTCTTCCCCCGAATCCTTTTAAAACTCTCCCCCTGGGTGTATACCCCCCCGAACCTCTCCCCTTCTACCCTTAAAACCCCACCCTCCCCCTGAATACATCTCAAGGCACGGATCAGGTAAGAATTATTTTTAATTTTTAATTTGTTAAGGGGTTAAGCATTCGCTAACGCGCGCAGTTCCTCGTTCAGGCTGCGCTCGGGGTGTTAGGCCGCGTGAGCACGCAGCACACAATGCGCATTACAGTAGGCATTGCGTGCTCACATTCCCAGTTTTTCATTTTAAACAAGCGAATGTTTCTCTTATTTTTCTCGGCTTTTTGCTGTCTGACTGTACATTCCCCCCATCTACCCCTTCAAATCATTATTTTTATAAATTTATCTATGAAGCAAATCAATCCGTAATTGTGTTAGCTAGCCATTTAGCTAGCTAGGTACTAGTATGGAGAGCTTTGCTAGCCAGGCGTTCTGGGCTCATGGCTAACTAGCCGGTGCTGTCGTAGTAGTTTTTTTTTTTTTTGGAAACCATGAATCGTGTAGCTTACTGTTTTAGTGCCATCGAGGTCACCTGTTTGTTAATGTATTGCGCCGTCCAATGACTGGTCAAATTATTTGAATTGACCTGGCACCTTTCGAAGTTGCGTTATTTCCACGTTGTTTCACCGGAGTGTTGCGGCGAGGAGACGTGTTTGAAACAGTCGACAGAGGCCCAGTTCAAGCTGGTTTTTACGAATTCCTGTATTTTATCAATAATGAACCGAACACCGGAGAACTTGTATGGAGGGTTCACAGTAACCACGCACACCCCTCAGTCTGTAAGTCTGTAAGATGGCTAGCTAGCTAACTGTCGAACAAACTCCTTACTTTCAGATTATTTAGTCGGATGTATTGGTACCGCCCAGGCATTGACTGTTATTCAGACAAACCAGTCTTCGCATTTATGCTGGTTATATATCTACGAATGAAGAATTGACGTAAATTGGACGTAGTCAGTTGGGCCTAACAAGACGCCATCTCTCGTTAATCTCTCGACCTGTGAGGTTTTGGCCTGCAAGTGATTCACAAAATGAGACCAACGTATTTAGCTTTTTTTTTTTCCCCTTCTGTTAATATTATTTATTTTCCTTTTATCTAACATGCTTTCCCCCCATTTCTCACGATTGCTAATCCACGAGTGTATTCAGGGTTCCCCTCGAACGTTTTCCGCCCACATCTTTTATTGGTTCCTAATCCCTGCACTGATCAACGGCTAATTTCAGATCTAGATTTGTTCTGGGTTTTTCCTCTTTCCTTCGTTCTGTTGTATTTGCTTGTGGAGTAGACCGTTGGCCCCACTCTGACACTTCCACATTGCATTGCCTGTCCATTATCTCTCTCTCTTCTCCTTTTCTTCACAGATTCCATTTTTTTGTGACCAAAGACCCCAGCTTTTTGGACTCACCAGCCCCTGTCCTACACGCTGCAGTTATGGACTCCGGTGTGATTGAAGGAGGGCTCAATGTCACCCTCACCATCAGATTGCTCATGCACGGCAAGGTTAGGCTCCTCAAACGTCCCATTCACCACGGGCTGGCGACCACATTCACGGGACTAGCATATTAACCCTTTCAGGTGTGAGGTCACAAAAGTGATTAGAGTGTTCTGAAGTGAGAGTTCTAATGCTGATGTCACAATCACTACTGGCAACTGAAAACAACAGAGTTCTAGAACACTGATTTAAAATTTAGGAAGAACATTCCAAAAAAAACGAGCTCTCCAAAGGGTTAAAATAATTTAAAAACCCCTACAATTCACCTTTTAGAGGAAAGGCGGTGTGCGAAATCTTTTGCGAATCATGTTTGAAAGGTTAATGTGCTGAATTTGAATGGCGGATTGATGGCAGGTGCCATTCTTGGTGCAGTGAAGGAGGAGCCTGCTTTGTTTTATGGAAATTAAGATGTGTGGAGATTTTTTTTTAGGCTTACTGCATGGTTTGAATAGCACTAAGTGTCCTTTTAGTTATTTAACCCTTGTCAGGAATTGGATAAAACAAATACATTTTTAATAAATCATTACATGGCTGTAGAGTTAAAAGGGGCAGAGACTAAATCATGTGATTTTTTTTCTTTGTTTTCTAGGAAGTCGGAAGCATTATCGGCAAGGTTTGTGGAACTTTTTAAAAATGTATTTATTTTTTGCAATTTGCCCTTTTCGGTTGATATAATCCGCGTCCTGATAAACTGTTTCGATTCACGCCATGTTTTATTTCCTCTGCAGAAAGGTGAATCGGTGAAGAAAATGAGAGAAGAGGTATGTATCTTTGTTTATAAGTGTGTATCACCTACATTTTATTACTGGTTTTGGTCATTTGCATGTAGAGTTGGCTTCCTAAATTCCCTGGTTCCCGGTACGTAATCTGTGGCTCTTTAGATTCCATGGGTTCACAGTCCGTGTCTTCCACCTTGTTTCTCGAGCAGCACAGCCGCGCGTGACAAAGCATGCTGGGAGATTTAAAGTTACGACACCATTTGAGCAGAGCAGCTTTGTAGTGACTGCCACCATTAGCGCATCTGAGAGACGGGTGGTCCTTGTGCCCAGGCTGTGCTGTAGGCCTTTCCTCAGCCATTTTAATTTCTGGCGCGATGCTAAGTCTCCAGCAGCTTTGCCCTCACAGAGGGAGGCCGAACCCCCAGGGGGCGTGCCGAGTGGTTGCTTGGAGACGAGAGAAGTGGAACGCAGCTTGACGCAGTTCTCTCTGCCCCCTCTAGAGCGGCGCTCGCATCAACATTTCCGAGGGGAACTGCCCAGAGAGGATCATCACCCTGGCTGGCCCTACCACCGCCATCTTCAAGGCTTTCTCCATGATCATCGAGAAGCTGGAAGAGGTGCGTGCCCGCCCTTCCCTGCCCCTACGCGCCCCTACCTGCCCGTACTCGCCCTTACCTGCCCCTATCTGCCCTTATCTGCCCCTACCCGCCCTTACCAGCCCTCAGCCGCCATGACCCGCTGGTTTAAGGGTGGGGTGTAGCGGTGTGGTTGTGGTGTGGTAGTGGTGCCGTTGTGGTGTGGTAGCGGTGAGGTAGTGGTGTGGTAGCGGTGCGGTTGTGGTGTGGTAGCGGTGTGGTTGTGGTTTAATGGCGGTGTGGTTGTGGTTTAATAGCGATGTGGTTGTGGTGTGGTTGCGGTGTGGTTGTGGTTTAATGGCGGTGTGGTTGTGGTGCGGTTGTGGTGTGGTAGCGGTGCGGTTGTGGTTTAATGGCGGTGTGGTTGTGGTGCGGTTGTGGTGTGGTAGCGGTGTGGTTGTGGTTTAATGGCGTTGTGGTGTGGTAGCGGTGTGGTTGTGGTGCGGTTGTGGTGCGGTAGCGGTGTGGTTGTGGTGTGGTGCGGTAGCGGTGTGGTTGTGGTGTGGTTGTGGTTTAATGGCGGTGCGGTTGTGGTGTGGTGGCGGTGCGGTTGTGGTGTGGTTGTGGTGCGGTAGCGGTGTGGTTGTGGTGTGGTTGTGGTGCGGTTGTGGTTTAATGGCGGCATGGTTGTGTTCCTCCAGGACATCAGCAGCTCCATGACCAACAGCACGGCCACCAGCAAGCCGCCGGTGACGCTGCGCATCGTGGTCCCCGCCAGCCAGTGCGGCTCCCTCATCGGCAAGGGCGGCTGCAAGATCAAAGAGATCAGAGAGGTGGGCGGGGTGTGGGAGCAGGGGGCGTGGCCTTTGGGTCTCTGCAGGAAGGGCTGTTATTTCACACACTCACTCGCACTTGTGCACACACATACTCACACACACACACACACTCACACTCACACCATCACATACACACACTCACACACACATACTCACACTCACACACACACCCTCACACACATACTCACACTCACATACACACACACACACACACACACACACACACACACACACACATAATCACACTCACATACACACCCTCACACACACATACTCACACTCACATACACACCATCACACACACATACTCACACCATCACACACACACTCACATTCACACCCTCACACACACATACTCACACTCGCATACACACACACACACACACATTCACACTCACATTCCCACCCTCACACACACATACTCACACTCGCATACACACCCTCACACACACATACTCACACTCGCATACACACCCTCACACACACATACTCACACTCGCATACACACCCTCACACACACATACTCACACTCGCATACACACCCTCACACACACATACTCACGCTCGCATACACACCCTCACACACACATACTCACGCTCACATACACACCCTCACACACACATACTCACACTCACATACACACTCACATTCCCACCCTCACACACACATACTCACACTCGCATACACACCCTCACACACACATACTCACGCTCACATACACACCCTCACACACACATACTCACACTCACATACACACCATCACACACACATACTCACACTCACATACACACTCACATTCACACCCTCACACACACATACTCACACTCGCATACACACACACACACACACACACACATACAGACTCACATTCCCATTCCCACCCCCACACACACACATACATACACACTCACATACACACCCTCACACACACATACTCACACTCACATACACACTCACATTCACACCCTCACACACACATACTCACACTCGCATACACACACACACACACTCACATTCCCATTCCCACCCCCACACACACACATACATACACACTCACATACACACCCTCACACACAACACATACACACCCTCACACACACATACACATACTCACACTCACATTCACACCCTCACACACACATACTCACACTCACATACGCACACACACTCAATCGCATACACACACACACACTCACACACAGACACTCACACTCACATACACACTCACATTCACACCCTCACACACACATACTCACACTCACGTACACTCACACTCACACTCACTCGCATACACACACACACTCTCTCACACACACACACACACACACACACACACACACGCTTGCAGACTCAAGAGCTTTTAGCTGCTAGCGCCCGAAGGAGGTCTGGGAGTCAGATTTCTGCAGTTAATCAGGAAAATTCGCCTCCCTGTGCTAGTTTGTGTTTGCTGCTGAATTGAGGGAATATTTTTTAATGGACAGTTTTTACTGTACCCCAAGCACTAGGTCCTTTGTAAAGGACTTTTCTCTCTCTGCTTACAAACTAAGAATCTGGCTTATTTGGAGAGGAGCTCTTACTGCTTTCTCTGAGGCAGTTGTGTGTGTAATTGGCCTGTTTATCTTCCAAAATATCTTAAATGTCCCACTGTAACAGGAAGAAAAATAGGCGTATGCAGTTCTCTGTTTTGTAACCAGCAGAAACGACCCATCTTGATGACCCTGGAACATATGCCACCTTTGCACGTGCTCAGTGTTCACACGCTCGTCCTTGTGCTAATGCTAGAATCTTCTCAAACGTCCGTCCCTGTAGGCATTTTACTGAACACGGCTTTACTGACGTTAAGAAAATGATTCATGAAGTACGTGATTTATTATCAGTTCTTGCCTATGTAAGTTTAATGGGCATCCCTGAACATAATTTTTTCCTGGTTAAGTTTGGGCCTGTACCTCACAGAAGCGTAGAGTAGCAGTTTATTTCAGGCACCAGGTTTTGAGTTGATTCAACTCTAATCCATTTCGTTCACTTCTGAGAGTTAAGAGAAGTTATAATTGAGAAATAATGTTTTTTTTCCCCAAGTGATAAATTGAATTGCGCTTGGTGTCCTGGATTTAATAACCTCAAACGCTGTCCATCTCCAGTCCTACCTGGCGCTCGAACCCGGACCCTGGTCTCAAGCCCGTTTCCATGACAGCAGTCGGTGTGTGTAACGGTTAAAGCCTGGGGGCGGGGGCGCCTGACCTGCGGTCCTGTTCGCAGTCACAGGCAGGTCGGTGCTTTCGCAAGCGAAAGAAATATGGCCAACCTGTCAGCTACGCCAGTAATGGCACTGTGTGTGACTGAAGGAGCGGACTATAACCTTTAACGCTGGCACCACACTGTGCTATCTCCACTCTGTTATCTGTGTGTGTGCGTGTGTGTGTGTGCGCGCAGTGTGTGCGTGTCTATGTGCACGTGTGTGTGTGTGTGTGCGCGCGCGCAGTGTGTGTGTGTGTATGTGTGTGTGTTCGCGCAGTGTGTGTGTGCGCGCAGTGTGTGCGCGTGTCTATGTGCACGTGTGCCTGTGTGTGTGCGCACAGTGTGTGCGTGTCTATGTGCACGTGTGTGTGCGTGTCTATGTGCACGTGTGTGTGTGTGTGTGTGAGTGACCTGCACAGTGTGTGCATGAGTGTGAGAAGGAGAATGTGAGAGATCTGACCCCAGATCAGTATGGGGAAAGGGTGGCGTATGGCCCAGGGAGCTGACCCCAGATCAGTATGGCCCAGGGAGCTGACCCCAGATCAGTATGGGGAAAGGGTGGCGTGTGGCACAGGTAACTGACCCCAAATCAGTACTGTCCCCCTCGCGCGTGATTACTCCAGCACTGATCTGGGATCTCTGGGGCTTTGCGGCTCGTAGTTGACGAGGCTCAGGAGACCCTTTGTGAATTTGGGGTCCCCCGTGTCTCCCCCCTCTCTCCCCCCAGTCGACGGGTGCGCAGGTTCAGGTCGCCGGAGACATGCTCCCCAACTCCACCGAGCGCGCCATCACCATCGCCGGCACCCCCCAGTCCATCATCGAGTGCGTCAAGCAGATCTGCGTGGTCATGCTGGAGGTGGGTAACTGCAATGACTGCAGGCTCTCAGCCCTTAAAAACATTCACTTCTGGATCTTCTGACCCCGTTTAAACAGACAGAATTCATTTTTCATTTTTTTTTTTTTTTTGAACTATTGCTTTTTCATCTGTATTAGGGCTGCCCCCGACCAAAGATTTTCCTAGTCGACTAGTTAGTTCAAGCCATTAGTCGACTAGTCTTCGCATGTTTATGATATTTAATTAAATTATTTAAATATATATTTTTGGGGCGTCAGAAAATGGTATGAGTTCCAGGGCTGAGAAAGAATGTTGTAAGTAACATTGTTAACACTGTGCTACATTACAGAGAAATACAAAATCGTAATAATGAGCCTTTAAAATACAAATTTTACAAGCGCACGCACGAAGCGATCCGCCTGTTAACAACAATGCTAATGGCAAAAGCGGTAATGATTCTCAATGTGTCGGAACAACCAGAAAGGAGACTGAACATTTTGTTAATTTATACCGTATAACATCACACAACTTATGAACTTGTAACACTAACACAATATATAAAACAAATGATAAATAAAAAACAGCCTTTTGTTAAAAAACTAAATTGAAAATATTTTTGTTTCTCTTTTAAAATGTAGATATAAATTATATAAACAAACAAATAAATATACAGCAAACTGAAACACTTAAGAGAAATGTCAGTGCAAAAATAAACAGGCCTACGGAGAAGTAGCCTCATCATGGAATGAATGCAAACAAAAATGTAAAAAATGCAAACACACTGGTACAAAAATAATTATGGTAAACAGTTCTCGTGGTAGGTCAGGCAGGACGTGTAACGATTAAATTTAGATGGTTGAAACAGGTGTGCACACGCCTTTAAAGGCACGTTGTCATGGTGATATCGGTGTGTCAGTGACGCAGTGATTGCGCACGTCGATGACTCCAGGTGTGAGTGTGCATTGCCCTGATTGGTCAGTGTGCTGGCCCTGGCTCTGGTTCCCTCTTTAAATGACTCTTAAGCAGAGCTCAGGTCAGAATCGGTATATTGGCCAAACATGCTTTTTACACACGTAAGGAATTTGACTCCGGTTCACAGTAACTCACACTGTACTTAGATTCAACAATGTTAACAACAGCAATGACAAACAGTAGCTTTCACCTGCAGTAAACAGTAGCGCTATCATGCACAGCAGTAAAGCGCGTTGTGCGTATGCATTGAGTACAAAGCACGAGAGCGCACTGTACCGAGGCAGCCGATCCTGGCGCCATCTTGGCTCCATCGGTCAGTTTAGGGTCAGTGGTCTCCATCCCTGGTCCTGGCGCCATCTTGGCTCCATCGGTCACTTTAGGGTCAGTGGTCTCCATCCCTGGTCCTGGCGCCATCTTGGCTCCATCGGTCAGTTTAGGGTCAGTGGTCTCCATCCCTGGTCCTGGCGGCCCAGCTGGCTTCCGTCGTTACTTGGCGCTTAATTGATCAATTAAAAGCGGTCCCCTGTCAGCTCGCCTCGCCTGGTTTCATGGGAACTGGGTGCTGATGCTAAGGCTAAAACAGAAAGCAGCAGACCCTGTCCTGGACCAGGAGTGGAGACCACTGCTTTAGACCGTCAGTGCCTGCCTTATTAATGAAGGGCTTTGAGTAGGTGATTGGCGCTGACCCAGGAACAGCTTTTGACTTTAGCTCATGATGGATCTGATGAGGGTACAAACAGCGCAGGACTGATCCTAGATCAGCACTCTGCCATTGTTGAACACTGCGTAACTCTGCTCTCGGTTCAATTCTGAACACTTTATTGGCATGACATGCTTCAGTGTACGTGTTGCCAAAGCTTTACATAATGCATTAGTGTACATAACACGGAGTGTAATGTCATTGGATAACTCTAACATCTTTAACTGTGTGCTCTCCTTCTCCCTCCCTCCCTCCCTCCCTTTCTCTCGCTCCCTCTCTCTCCCTCCCTCTCTCTCTCTCTGATCACTGTGTAACTGTGCTCTCACTCTCTCTCTCTCTCTCTCACTCTCTCTCTCTCTCTCTCTCTCTCTCTCAATCAATTCAATTGGCTTTATTGGCATGACAAATTTGTACATTTGTATTGCCAAAGCTTGTAAGATACATGGCAATATATTAAAAAAATAGAAGTAACAATAACAGTTAATAGCAGTAACTCTCTCTCTCTCTGGTCACTGTGTAACTGCTTTCTCTCTCTGCCATCTGTGTAACTGCGCTTTCTATCTTTCTCTTTCTCTCTGATCTCTGTGTAACTCTTCGCTCTCTCTGTCTCTGATCTGTGTAACTCTGTGCTCTCTCTCTCTCTCGCTCTCTGCAGTCTCCTCCTAAGGGAGTTACCATCCCTTACAGACCCAAGCCATCAGGATCCCCCGTCATCTTTGCTGGCGGACAGGTACGTACCTGGGGATGGGCGGGGCCGTGGCTGTGGAGGGGGTGGGGGGGAGGGGGGGGGGTTGTGTTCAGTAGAGCGTTGTGGAGAAAACTGTCTAAAAGTGCTGTAAGACTGACTCACGTCAGTACAGTGAATCACAGTTGCGTGGAATCTTAAACTTTTGGAGGGAAAAAAGATTCTGTGCGATTGCAATTCAATACACTGAATCTCAGTAACGTGGAGTCGTGCTTTTTAGATGTGTACATTTCAAGTTGCGGACGTATCCGTTGGCTGCCAGTTGACAGTTGACAAAGTGCTTGGTTTGCGTGGACTTAACCTCCTCTCTTCCACCCTCACCAGTCTCCCCCCCCCCCCCCCACCCCCCTCTGCTTTTAACACCTGCCAAGTTTCACCCTTCTGGTCGCTCACTGTTACAGTAGCAGGTTGCACCTCACCCCCCCCCCCCATTGTTTTTCTGAACAAACCTGAATTCCTGAAATGGAAGCCTCCTTCCATGTAAGCCTTCCCAGGGTGCACCACAAACCCAACGACAGCACTCTTCAATCCTTTGAGACGACTGGCAAAAGCTTCTCTCTGTTTTTCTAACAAGTGGAGACTTTGGACCACGTTTTAAAAATTGCAAAGCAGCTAGAATTTACAAGCACATGTAGACCCTCGTTTTTTTTTTTTAGCTTTTGAGGGAGAAAAGTGAACGTTGAAGTTTTATTTTTGCTTTATCTGTTGATTTGAGTCGGAACAGGGGCGATGTAGCGGAAGGTTCCGGTAGGTTCCGCCAGGGCGCGGCGGGTGTGGCACTCCGCTGAACGCTGTGTTCTCATTTGCAGGCGTACGCCGTTCAAGGACAGCACGCCATCCCACAGCCAGATGTAAGTGCTGTCGCGCTCTCTCAAATACTCTTTTTTTTTTTTCGTCCTCACCGTCGCTTCCCCTCCGGCTGTGGGTGGGGGGGGTTTGGCAGCCTGTAGGTTATGCGCTCCGCCCCCTCCCCCATGCCTAACATGACCCCACCCAGAGATGAAAGAGCTTGGGGGCCCGCAGATTTTTGTGTTCCACAACTGACCAACTGACTGACAGTTACCCCTTGATCAGTTGGTGACCGTTGGCTGAAGAACCTGTTTGTGTGATTGACATCTTAGTTGTGCAGTAGTCTTGGTCGTGTGGTAGACTTGGTTGTGAGGTAGTTTCGGTCGTGCAGTAGTCTTAGTCTTGCAGTAGTCTTGGTCGTGAGGTAGTTTCAGTCGTGCAGTAGTCTTGGTCGTGAGGTAGTCTCGGTCGTGAGGTAGTTTCGGTCGAGTGGTAGTCTTGGTCGTGAGGTAGTTTCGGTCCTGTGGTAGTCTTGGTCGTGAGGTAGTCTTGGTCGTGAGGTAGTTTCGGTCCTGTGGTAGTCTTGGTCGTGAGGTAGTTTCGGTCGTGTGGTAGTCTTGGTCGTGAGGTAGTTTCGGTCGTGAGGTAGTCTTGGTCGTGAGGTAGTTTCGGTCGTGTGGTAGTCTTGGTCGTGCGGTAGTCCTGGTCATGCGGTGGTCTTGGTCGTGCAGTAGTTTTGGTCATGTGGTGGTCTTGGTCATGTAGTTGACTTGGTTGTGTAGTTGACTTGGTCGTGCAGTAGTCTTGGTCATATGGTAGTCTTGCGGTAGTCTTGGTCGTACGGTAGTCTTGGTCGTATAGTAATCTTAGTCATGCCGTAGTCTTGGTTGTGCGGTAGTCTTGGTCGTGCAGTAGACTTGGTCATATGGTAGACTTGCGGTAGTCTTGGTCGTACGGTAGTCTTGGTCGTATAGTAATCTTAGTCACGCCGTAGTCTTGGTCGTGCGGTAGTCTTGGTCATATAGTAGTCTTGGTCATGCAGTAGACTTGATTGTGCAGTAGGCTTGGTCGTGCAGCAGACTGGGCTTTGTAAATTAGAGAATTGTGCAGAAACGGTTGCGTGTGTCCAGACTCTCCCCATTCTCCCTTCCATCTGTCTGTCTGTCCGTCCACGCTTTCCTCCATTTCCCGCTCTTGCTTGCACCCCCTCCTCCCCCCATCCCATCTCTCACACGACTGGCTCTTCTGGTGGGAACAGGGGGAATTTTGAGACCCTGTTTTATATTCATTTTAAATCGACCAGTGAGCCTTATTATGGGTGACATTATTAGTGTAGCCAGTTGAGTATGTAGCTCTCCAGTTGATTGATTCATCGTGTCATTGATTTGTGAAGACGCCTTGCGGTGTGTGCGTGTGTGTGCGCGCGTGTGTTTGTGTTTGTCTTCACTGTCTGCATGCACAGTGTGAGGTTTGTGTAGGTTGGCGTGTCCCTGATAGAAGTACTGGAACACAATGCGCCTTTGTTAGAGATGGCAGATGTTTGGGGTGTGTGAGTGCGTATTGATGTTCTTTGACCTTGACCAGTTTCGGGGGGGGGGGGGGGGGGGGGGGGGGGTTTGAGGGGGTTGGGGTTGAAACAGCCCTGTCACATGATTGAGAATTGATGGCTTATTTCGAGGAGTAACCCTGTCTAGAAGCCCTGTCTCTGTACCATTTCCCAGAATGCATGCTGGCATTTGGGCCTGTAGGGAAGGGCTACCCAACCCTACCGTCCTTTAGGTTTTTCTTTTCAACCCTAAATTGGCACACCTGACTCTACTAATTAGCAGCTCGACGAGATCTCGAGCTGTTGAATGAGGTGGGCTTTGTCTGGGTTGGAGTGCAAGCCTACAGGACGGTGGTTCTCCAGGACCAGGATTGGGCAGCCCTGCTGTAGAGCTTTTAACACGTCAACTTGATGTACAACTATCGGACCGCACGGTTCAGCTGAAACCGTCAGCGTGCGATTAAGAGATGTGCACTGTGTGATTCTGTTTGAATGAAAAGAGCTGGAACTCGATCTAACCCTTGTTCCTCTTTTCCTCCATCTTTCTCTCTCTCTCCTCCTTTTCTTCCCCCTCCCCTCTGTTTCTCTCATAGTCTTCCTCTGCCTCCATCTCTCCACAGCTCACAAAGCTTCACCAGCTGGCCATGCAGCAAAGCCCCTTTCCGCTGGCCCCCAGCAACCAAGGCTTCACTGGTACGTGATTGGAGGACGGGCGCTCGGCTCGTGCGGAGCGTCCAATGAGAGTCCTCCACAGTCAGGGGCGGTTGGGTGCTTTTTACTCTCCTGGCCCGTATTCATAAGGCGTCTCTCGTGAGGGCTGACCTTGGATCAGTTTCCTGTCCGCATCCCCAGGGCGCACTGAAACATCGAATCAATGCATCGCCACGCAAACGTCACGATTTAGATGCGTGGACGTGACGTATGAATCGAATCGTATCGCGATGAATCGTTAATGTACATGGCAGGCTTATTTAGGTGGATTGAGGCACTGAAGTTAAACACAGTTGTCAACTTTAAAAGTTATACTCTTTGTTATTTTAATGATTTTGAATGTCGGTTGTGTGGGGTGAGGTGGGGGGGATTCACGTTTCCACAGTTTTGGTCCATGTGACGATTTTGGAATGCCCAGCAGTTCATATTTTCCTTCCAGGCCTCGTACAGCTTTTCAGTGTCCGGATTTTTCAGAGCAGAATTTCTTTTGTTTCTTGCGGCGATTTACCCGGAGATAGACTGATTTAGAGGTTGATGAGAAATTCTCCTGACTGAGTGAGGATCAGTGCTGGTTTACTAGCTGTGTTAAACGCTGGATTAGGGGTGGTTTACTAGCTGTGTTAAGCACTGGATCAGTGGTGGTTTACTAGCTGTGTTAAGCACTGGTTTACTAGCTGTGTTAAGCACTGGATTAGTGGTGGTTTACTAGCTGTGTTAAACACTGGATTAGAGGTGGTTTACTAGCTGTGTTAAGCACTGGTTTACTAGCTGTGTTAAGCACTGGATTAGTGGAGGTTTACTAGCTGTGTTAAACACTGGTTTACTAGCTGTGTTAAGCACTGGATTAGTGGAGGTTTACTAGCTGTGTTAAACACTGGATTAGAGGTGGTTTACTAGCTGTGTTAAACGCTGGATTAGAGGTGGTTTACTAGCTGTGTTAAACGCTGGATTAGAGGTGGTTTACTAGCTGTGTTAAACACTGGATCAGTGGTGGTTTACTAGCTGTGTTAAGCACTGGTTTACTAGCTGTGTTAAACACTGGATCAGTGGTGGTTTACTAGCTGTGTTAAGCACTGGTTTACTAGCTGTGTTAAACACTGGATTAGAGGTGGTTTACTAGCTGTGTTAAGCACTGGATTAGAGGTGGTTTACTAGCTGTGTTAAGCACTGGTTTACTAGCTGTGTTAAGCACTGGATTAGAGGTGGTTTACTAGCTGTGTTAAGCACTGGTTTACTAGCTGTGTTGAACGCTGGATTAGAGGTGGTTTACTAGCTGTGTTAAACACTGGATCAGTGGTGGTTTACTAGCTGTGTTAAGCACTGGTTTACTAGCTGTGTTGAACGCTGGATTAGAGGTGGTTTACTAGCTGTGTTAAACGCGCCTTCTGTTGCTCGCTTTGGCTGAAGGGTTGAGCCGAGCTCTTGGACAGCGAGTTGCTAATGGGTTTTAGCTCAGTGCAGTAATGTGATCCCTTCTCTGACGGATTTATTGTGTTAGCACGAGCGCTACCTCAAATGCAGCATGTTTTTCTCCCCCCCCCCCCCACAGGGATGGATGCTTCAGCCCAGACGGGGTCCCATGAGATGACCATTCCAAACGATGTGGGTACCCCTCCGCTCCACGCGAGCTACCAGTCCTCTCTTCTCTGTCATTCTCTTTCTGCCGAGGCTCGGTATCGAGCTCGCGCTCAGCTGTGGAGAGGCCAACTCATGACCTCAACTGCCAGTCAAAGGAAAACGTTAACGCTCGAGAGAAAATAGTGTGTGTGCGCGCGTGCGCGAGCGTGCTCGTGTGTGCGCTATTCCCCCCCCCACACATCCACTCACATCCGTACGCATTTGACGTACCGCACACTGGGCGGTTATGTGATAGCACTAATTGGTTTGCTGGGTTGTTGATCACACCCAGGTTTTTTTTTGCTTTGTTGTAATGTGTGCAAACCCCTATCGGAGCTCTGAAACGGTGAATCTGTGCATCCGAGCAGCCTCCCTCCCTGATCGGTGTCCGTAAGGCAGAGATTACCTTGTCTTTTTTTTTCCAGAGCTCTTCTCCCTTTCTCTTCATACTAAATGAATTTAATTTAAACCGCAGTCACACTTGAGCTGACTGCAGTGCGTTTGCATGTGTGTGTGTGGGTGCTTGCGTGTGTGTGTGTGTGTGTGTGTGTGCGGGGATAAAGCCTGATTTTTATATCTGAAGTGACCCTTGGATATATTTAAATCAGGTCGCTGACTATATATTTAACACGTCTGCTCTTCCTGCAAGGCCGCTCCGCTGGTGCGAGTCACGCGGGATTGGTGGGCCGGTTCCGTTGCGGCTCTTGTGACCCTTTTTGGCTCCTCCCCCCCCTGCAGTTAATTGGCTGCATCATCGGTCGCCAGGGCGCCAAGATCAACGAGATCCGGCAGATGTCCGGCGCTCAGATCAAGATCGCCAACCCGGTGGAGGGGTCGTCCGACCGGCAGGTGACCATCACCGGCTCCCCGGCCAGCATCAGCCTGGCCGAGTACCTCATCAACGCCAGGTGAGCTTCCGGAGCCTTCTGCGTGCTCCCAGCCAGGCAGAGACGCGCGTTCCGCCCAGCCCCTCAGCCCCCCCCCCGTTTACTCTGGAACCGCTGTCCCTAAACGTGTCCGTGTGAGAGCGGTGTATCGCACACACACACACGCGCGTATGCACACGCGCACACACACGCGCACACGCGCACACACACGCACGCGCACACATACATACGCACACTCACTCGTGCATGCGCACACGCACGCACGCGCACACATGCGTACCTACGCTCCAGAACTTAAGCTGCCCCCCCCCCCCCTCCCATGATGGCATAGATCTGCAAATAGCCAGAGGCTTTGAATGACCCTTTAAGCCCTCAGACATTACTGAAACACCCCCCGTAGGTTTCCAAGTGTTTGTGTCCTCAGACTCCTCTACCTGTTTGTCCAAATCCCCCTCTGCCCTATTATGGTCTGTGCTTCTATTTTCCGACTTGAGCCCCTCCCTCTCCCCATCCCCCCCCCCCCCCCCCACCCCACCCTGGTACCCATCCCGACTGTGTGTCCCTCTCTTCCTCTTCTCTCTCTCTCTCCCTGCAGCGTAGAGTCCTCTAAACCCTCGAACCCTGAACCGAGCCTCAGCCCCAGCCTCTACGCTCTCTCTACTACCACCACCACCTCCACCACTCCTCCTCCTGCCGCTACTACTACTACTACTGCTACCTCCTCTTCCTCCTCTTCCTCCTCCTCCTCCTCCTCCTCGTGTGTGGTGCCCCCCCCAGCCTCCATCTCTCTGTCCTCCTTGTTGGCTCCGGGCCCTCCCTCCTCTTCCTCCTCTTCCTCCTCCTCCGATTCCCCGCTCCCCAGTTCCCCCGCCTGCGTCTCCAGCCTGCTCAGCCTCAAACCCCTCCCCCTCTTGGCCCTCCACGTTGTGGGCGGGGCGGCCCCCAGTAGCCCCGCCCCCTCGGCCCCGCCCGAACCCAAGCTTTCCTCAGAGCTGGGTTCCAAGTCTAAGAAGCGAAGGCTGTCGCCTTATTAGCGAGAGAAAAAAAGGTGTAATCGAAAATAGTTTTTTCCACTGTGTGTGTATTCCTGCACGTTTTTTGGACTGGCACCACACTCCTTACGCTCAAATCATAAAATATGGCCTTCCATCTTTTTAAATGGGGTTTTCTGTCAGATGGGGTAGTTTGTGTTCCGTTCAAGGTTACCAGCTTGGACTGACCTATTAAAAAAGCTTCTGGTTTTACATTTTGTTTTTGAGCTGTAAAAGCAGTTTACATTAAAAAACAAGCACCACAAACTGCTTATTATACACTGCTAGAGAAGTTCAGTGCTTTTAGTCTGTAGTCAATTCAGGCAACAAAATCAGGGCATTTTACTTTAGCTTTCTGTCTGTAATCAGTGGAGGCAACAGAATCAGGGCTTTTTAATTCAGGAGTTTGTTTGAGCTTAGGAGTAAATTGTGAGTTGGGGGGGGGGGGGGGTTTGTTCCACCGGGGGGCTCTTTTCCCAGAACGGGACCCTGTTTTGGGCCTTGGGGTTCTGAGAGACGAGCGGTGTGGATTTTGAGGATGAGGGAAGGGGTTATTGCGCCCCCTTTTTGAGTTTGTGGTGTAAAATGTTTAAGTTTTGGGAGACTAAGCCATTACGTTCGTCCGTGGATGGGGATCGGTCTGGTCATTTTCCGAAAGCTTCCCTCTGGAGATCCGGAATCCCGAACTCCAGTCCTGGACATCTGCTGGCGGGGCCGGGAGGGTGGCGGGGTGGGGGGTCGGCCATTTTGGCACTTAAGCGCTTAACTGGCTAAAGTGTTGGTACAGCCGGTGTCCAAGGCCTGAATTAGCCGCTGTGTGCAGACTACAAAAGAGCCTGCAGACACTGTGGCCCTCCAGGACTGGAGTTAGACCTGCAGACACAGCGCCCCCTCCAGGACTGGAGTTAAACCTGCAGACACTGCAGCCCTCCAGGACTGGAGTTAAACCTGCAGACACTGCGGCCCTCCAGGACTGGAGTTAAACCTGCAGACACAGCGCCCCCTCCAGGACTGGAGTGAAACCTGCAGACACTGCAGCCCTCCAGGACTGGAGTTAAACCTGCAGACACTGCGGCCCTCCAGGACTGGAGTTAAACCTGCAGACACAGCGCCCCCTCCAGGACTGGAGTGAAACCTGCAGACACTGCGGCCCTCCAGGACTGGAGTTAAACCTGCAGACGCAGCGCCCCCTCCAGGACTGGAGTTAAACCTGCAGACACTGCGGCCCTCCAGGACTGGAGTTAAACCAGCAGACACTGCGGTCCTCCAGGACTGGAGTTAAACCTGCAGACACTGCGGCCCTCCAGGACTGGAGTTAAACCTGCAGACACTGCGGCCCTCCAGGTGGTAGTGGCCACTTTTTAAAATTCATTTTTTAAAAATGGGGGCTGTTGAAATTGGTGAAGAAGAAGTGAAATGGCGGCTCGGCGGTTTGACGGTTTCTCCCGACGTTTCCTTGCAGGCTTTCCTCTGAGGCGACCGGGCTGGCGACCAACTGAACCGGCTCCTCCCACCTGCTGCACTAACTCCGCCCCTTTTACCATGGTCACCCGTCAGAGTGGTTAATGCAACAATCCAGTATTCCAAATTCTCCCTTACATCACCTCCCTTTTTTTCATTGGTGTTTTTGTTAAATTTATGCCCACCCCTTAAGATGAGCTGGGGGGGAAAAAAAAAAACTTTTTTTATTTATTTTTTTTCCTTAAAGAATTTTGTTTTAAAATTCCCTTTTTGAGTCCAGTTGGTGGTTTTAAATGATATTATGTTTTTTGATGGGAAAAAAAACAAAAAACAATCTTGTGGTCTCCATCTTTGTTTGGCATCAAAAGTGTAGAGGTGGAAAAATCTGAATAGGCATAGGTTTAGTTATGTAACGTCAGATTATCTTTTCTTTTCTTTAAAAATAAAAAGACAAAAAAAAAGAAAAATAAAAAAAAATCCAAAAAATAAAATAGATTGACTGCTCTCTTGCGTTTTTTTTTTTTTTTTTTTGTTTCGTTTGTTTTTGTTTTTTTTTTTTCCGTTTCTTGGTTAACCACGTCGCCCTCCCACCCAGGGTTTGCAGACCAGCCGACCGAAAGTTTGATAAAGGCCAAACTCGCGTGCTCTAGTGGTAGTAGATACGTAATTGTCACTGTGGGGAAGAGATTTTGTAGAATTTGTCTTGTAACCAGTGGCATTTGGGTATGACATAACTTTAACACCATTTAAAGTGGACGTAAAAACCTCTCGGTGTTATTTTAACGGTATGGGTTGACGTCAGACTTGATTTGTTTTTCTGTGTCATTCCTATTTTTCCACCTTCCCCTTTTGCCCTGTTTTATTTAAAGTGTTGGAGTTGGGGGGGTGGGGGGGTGGGCTGGGGGTGGGGGGCAGGTCTGGTTGGGGTGGGGGTCACAGGTTCGTTTGCAGAAAAGCAGAGGGAATTTTTTTTTTTTTGATTTTGTAAAGACTGATACTACTAAACTGAGTTGGAATATTTGTTTTAAATGGAGAAAATATTTTTTTTAACTACCAAAGGGGGTGACACTGTCTGATGATTGATTGATTGACAAGTCTGTATATGTGACGAGACTATTAAATTTGAGCATTAAACTGAAACTAGACAAAGGACCGGTATTGGATTAACACTAGTTTCCTGCTTTTCTTTGCTGGAGTCAGATATTTTTATTCTTTGCGGGGAAAAAATAAACTCCTTTTTTGTGCACGTTTTCAAAGCTTACAGACCTGGGTGCCACAGAATTTGTTGGGGAAAAATACAGAATTAAAAAGATGTGAGATGCTAAAAGAACTCTGCTTTTGCAATGCTTTTTTCCCCCGGGGTGTCCGTTGCCTTGAAACCATTTCAACACAAGAGGTTGTTTCAGTGACTTTAGTCTTGATTGATCCGAGTCCTGTCTAAGGCCCTGTAGCTTTGCTGTGAACACGCTCTCTAAAACCTTACGGCCTTGTTTGGTCATTTGGCTCTAACTCTCTTTTGAAAGTAAATTAATAAGTTACACTTTCTTCACTCAGTCTGGCGAGTTAGTTGCGATTGCTGAACTTGCCTGCGTTTATGAAAATTCTTACGTTCAAGGACATGCGTTAAGGACATGCGTTAAGGACGTCCGTTAAGGACATGCGTTAAGGACTTGTGTTAAGGACTTGTGTTAAGGACATGTGTTAAGGACGTGCATTAAGGACATGCGTTAAAGACTTGTGTTAAGGACGTGCGTTAAGGACATGTTCTGACCTAGGGTAAGTCAGGCCATTTTGCCTCCGAAAGGCAGTAGACTGGAGTCAGCGCAAAGCCGTGGCGTTTGTTAAACGTTTCCTTCTTTAATGAGGTAGCTCTGAACGTTTTATCATTGCGTCTGTCAGCTGTCATTCATCAGTGCTAGTTAAGTCCAGGCTGTTTAAGTCCCTTCAGGATCCTGCTGAACCTTTTCATGGTGAGCAGAAGGATGTGCTGCTTGACCTGAGAATCTGAGGTTTCAATTCAGTCCTCAACTCAACAGAACAACAAGGACTGTTTACACACGGTAGTTACTCATTCAGTTTCAGGTAAATTAAAATTGTATAAACTGCCGATCTAGCCGGGGCAGCACAAATTGCACTGTCAGTTCACAGCAAAAGGGTCGTGGATTTGAATCTCGGCTTGGGGCCTTTGTGGGTGGAGTTTGCGTGTTCTCCTCGTGTCCACGTGGGTTTCCTCCCACAGTCCAAAGACATGCAGGTTTGCCTAACAGGTGTCATGTTCTTGGTGTAAATGGTGTGTGTGTGTGTGTGTGCCTTGTGTGATGGATTGGTGACCTGTCCAGGGTGTGTTCCCGCCTTTCACCAAAAGTCTTCTGGGATACGCTCCAGACCCCCACACACAAACACCCTGTGGTTTATAAATAGTGGATGGATCAGTTAATTTGTTGAAATGTATTCAGTCCAAGGAAATGAACCAAAATTATTACAGGACCATTCAGTTTGGATATTTACAGCAAACACTTATTGAATTGAATACAATTAATGTAACATTACCTGATTAAACACTAATTTTTCTAAAATGAGCAATCCGTTTTCCCTGCAAGGGTGAGCTGAGATTCGAGTGGGTCTATTACTGGAATGTCCCATCTGGTCAAGATGCAATTTGTGGAGATTTGGGGTATTTTAAGATTCTGTTGCTTCACTACAGAATGTTTCGAGAGCGACTTCAGAGGGACAAAATGCAGCACCTGTATGATGCATAGACAGAGGTGGAGAATCCAGGTTCAAGTATAAGTGAAAAGAGGGTTTATTTATATAAGCACTAGTGACAGGCTTGGTTAACGACCTTCCCAAACCAGCGTGTAAAGACTTCACTAAAGCACTAGTGCTAGTTAACTGCAAACCAAGAACCAAAGCACACATTCGAGACATGTACAAACACTAGATCCATAACAAGCTCATACAAGAGAAACAAAATTTTAACCTGAAACTATAAATAGACCATAAGCTGAACTGGAACAGTCCAGCCATGGAGGGCCACAGTGTCTGTCTGTGCTTGGTGAGTTTTAGCACCGATGATTCATTTTAGTCATTGATACTAAATCCACAAACTTTGTTGTCAAGGCCTTAACTGGCTGCTGATTTCAAGGAAACTACAGAAATTGCGGCCCTCCAGGACTGGAGATAAAACCCGCAGACACTGCGACCCTCTAGGAATGGAGTCAAACCCAGAGACACGGGCCGTCTGGGTAGTGTAGAGGTGTCGCCTACCACCGCAGAGACTCGGGTTCAATCCCTGGCAGCGGTATTTCCGGCTTGGTCAGACACAATTGGCAGTGTTCGCGGGTGGGAACATGTTGCGTTCTTCCAGTGAAACTCCTCGCTGTCAGGTGAAAAGATGTACTCCACATGTATCGGAGGAGGAGGCATGTGGTGGTCTACACCCTCCCCAGACCAACAGAGGATAGCGCATCAACCAGGACCGTGATTCACACGGGGAATTGGTACAACGACTAAATTGGGGAGAAAATAAGAGAAAAAATGGCAAAAAAAACCCCACAACACTTCGACCCTCTAGGAATGGAGTCACAGCAAGAGGGTCACGTAGACGCAGCGCCCCCTCCAGGACTGGAGTTAAACCTGCAGACACTGCGGCCCTCCAGGATTGGAATTAAACCTGCAGACACTGCGGCCCTCCAGGCCTGGAGTTAAACCCGCAGACACTGTGGCCTCCAGGACACAAAAAGCTTTCTCCACACTGTTAACATTATTATTGTTGTTGATGTTATTATTAATATTATTATTATGTTAGGTTACTTTTATTGCGCAGAAGACCTATTAACAGTGCTGTACCAAAGCATCTGCAATGAGATGAAGGAGTGCAGGTAAATCAGAAGGATCGATGGAGACACAAGGTGGCTGCTCATGCTCTGCAGACATGACAAAACGAATGATGAAGTAATGATTGAGGTCGTCCTTGCCTTCTAAGGGTAAGAGTCAACCAAACCATTTCAGAACCTCCGGTTAAGTGATGGGGATCAGTACACGACCACTAAAGCACAGCATCTCCAGCACTGAATGAGGCCATTGCTATATTCCAGAGTATTCGCCCAGGCAAACATCATGTAGCCTTTGCCATCAGTCAGAGGTATGTTAGCAGGCATTTTAGCAGTGCAACTGACACGTGTATGCCCTTGAAGATAAATAGTTTCAGCTGAGTCTGCTATGTCAGAACATTCTCTTGAACTGCCCAGATAGCAGTGCTGTTCCATTGCATCAGCGGTGTCAAAGGGACGGTCTGAGCGATGTTCTCAGAGGTAGTGAGAGGCGAGCAGTCAAGATGCTTCTCCAGAGAGGCCCGGCTGGCTGGTGCACACCAGGTTGAAATGTGGTTCAGCATGACTGGAGTTCTGATAGACCAGTGGTCTCCAACCCTGGTCCTGGAGAGCTACAAGGTCTGCTGGTTTTCATAGTGACTCTGCGCTTCATGAATCAATTAGAGCAGTTGATTACACAGTTAACTCAACTCACCTGGTGTCTTGGGTCTCAATTGAGTGCTGATTTAAAGGTGAAAACAAAAACCAGCAGACCCTGTGGCTCTCCAGGACCAGGGCTGGAGACCACTGGGCTAGGCCCACCAAGTGTTTCTTTTGGCACCAAAAAATGAAACTGTTTACACTTCCAATGTTTTATCAGTGTCATTTTAATTTGTGTTCTTATTTAGCCTTTTAAATACATTTGCTACAGTACACAGATACAATATGCAATGCAGTATAAAACCCTTTCAAAGGAGGCTCTTTTGATTCCCAGTACTGGGAACTTACAAGTGCCTCTTCCTTCCGGCCACCAGGGGGCAGTATTGCGTTGCGGTACTGGCGATGGGATCTTTGTGGATAGGAGATTGCATCAGTTTCATCAAACTGAAGACATGAGACATTTCATTTAAGTAATTCTTTTTTTAATGGGACAAAATGTAAGTGTCTTTTTTATTATGTACAAATCTAAGCTTTTCTGAAAATGAACACCAACAAGTCTATAAACTTCTAACAAACACAGAAGCTGCCATTTCTAGCTTATAAAATTGAACCTGACAAGGTCTTTGTGGAAGGTAGTCTGTGCATGTAGAACTCTCTCAGCATTGCCATAGACACAACGGACTCTGTATAATCGCCCAATTCAGTGGAAACAAGTGAGACACTAGACCAATACCAGCACTCCTTTTATTGGAAGGTCAAAGATTTGTTCATTCGTGTGTTGAAGGGGAACTTCGTTTAACATTGTTCTCAGGTGATTGGTGTGGGACCCCAAGTGGCTTGGAATCGACTTCAAAATACAATCTGAGTTACACATACTATATTACAAACATGCTTTTTATTTTCTGTACAGTCTGTTGCACGTGGTGTTGAAATGCTATGCAGTACTGGATTTATTTTAAACGGATACTTGTCTGACCTACGCCATCAGTAGCAAATGTTAACACTACAATACCTAATTAATATGCCCATCTGGCCACTAACATGGCTGCCCTGATGGTACTGGATTGTAGCTTGCAACGTGATGGGTGATGGGTAGGGGGTTGAAATATTGCTTTGTTGAAAGCCATTGTTTCCTCCCCCCCTCCCATGATTTCCCTGTCGTGAGCAGCACCTTGTGTACTGACCGTACTGTTTCTTCCTTCCCGTTGAGAACATCAGCACCAATGTATAGTACAGTGTCAACATTATTATACCTTTTTAAAATTTGCACTTTGTACAGTGTAAAGACATAATATATTTACATAGATGATAATTTAAAATACGGAACATTTAAAATGACAACATAATCTCTGATATAAAAAAATATATTGTAAACCATTAAAATAATTTAAAAATAATAAAAAATAATAATTAAAAAAAAAATGTAAACATGATTGAATTCTTTCCACCAGTTACAACCCGTTTTTGCGTCCCACGTGGAGAGTAGCGTAATAAGCTTGATGTTTCTCTTGCCCAAACGGCGCCCTCTGGTGGTTCGTACAAAAATAAGCTTCAGTGCGCGTGGCGTGTGCAGTAACGGATGCGCTACCCGACAGCGTTTCCCGTGACTGCTGGTGGGTGGAAGAAAAGGAGGTAAAGCAGATGGAGATTAAGTGCTGTCTGTTTTTTTGTTCTTCCCATTATAGTTGTGTCTCTTGGCTCTGAAGGTGAACAATGTCACCTGGTTTATGGTCCGTTTATCACCTGATGACCTTTTTTTTCCACGCAAGGAAAATCCTGGACTCGTTTTCCGACGTGATCCGGTTCGCCGTGCAATCTGACGGTCTTTGAAAAATAGACCATCTTTGTTGCAAAATGACAATGACAACCAAAAAAAAAAAAAAAAAGTCTAAAAATGTTAAAAGAATGATAGATGCATAAGGGGAAGAGGAATCTGATAAAAGGACCAGTGACGTTTAGTCTTCTGTAGTCTTACAGGGTGGGGGGCGGGGCGTTTGTACAGGGGTGGGGGGGGGTCTCGTCCGTCTGTACAGATGACTGTCCGTCGGGCCCTGGGGAGCTGGCTCCTTACCAGGCCCCCGTGCTGGGGGGCCGGCTGGCGTCCGCGCTGCCTGAATGGTCGAGCTCCGCGCTGTCGCAGTCCGAGTCATCGTACAGGGCCTGGTTCTGCGGAGAGAGGCAGCACTGAGTCACACTGACCGCACAGGAAGCTGAGGAGCTCTTAACTCACAGAGAACACGCCTTCGGCCCAGGAACACCAGGCTGAATTACAACTAAAGGGCTCTGTGCTGCACAGGGCTTTGTGTTCTGCCTTTGGGACAGGGTTCGATCTTTGGGACAGGGTTCTGACATTGGGATAGAGTTCTGACTTTGGGACAGGGTTCTGACTTTGGGACAGAGTTCTGACTTTGGGACAGGGTTCGGTCTTTGGAACAGGATTTAGACTTTGAGACAGCGTTCGGATTTTGGGACAGGGTTTGGACATTGGGACAGGGTTCTGGCTTTGGGACAGAGTTCTGACTTTGGGACAGGGTTTAGACTTTGAGACAGCGTTCGGATTTTGTGACAGGGTTCGGTCTTTGGGACAGGGTTCTGACTTTGGGACAGGGTTCTGACTTTGGGACAGGGTTCTGACTTTGGGACAGGGTTCTGACTTTGGGACAGAGTTCTGACTTTGGGACAGAGTTCTGACTTTGGGACAGGGTTCGGTCTTTGGAACAGGATTTAGACTTTGAGACAGCGTTCGGATTTTGGGACAGGGTTTGGACATTGGGACAGGGTTCTGGCTTTGGGACAGAGTTCTGACTTTGGGACAGGGTTCGGTCTTTGGGACAGGGTTCAGACTTTGGGACAGGGTTCTGACTTTGGGACAAGGTTCGGTTTTGGGACAGGGTTCTGACTTTGGAACAGGGTTCTGCCTTTGGGACAGGGTTTAGACTTTGAGACAGCGTTCGGATTTTGGGACAGGGTTTGGACATTGGGACAGGGTTCTGGCTTTGGGACAGGGTTCAGACTTTGGGACAGAGTTCTGACTTTGGGACAGGGTTCTGACTTTGGGACAGAGTTCTGACTTTGGGACAGGGTTCGGTCTTTGGGACAGGGTTCAGACTTTGGAACAGGGTTCCGCCTTTGGAACAGGGTTCTGACTTTGGGACAGGGTTCTGACATTTTTGTACTTTTTTTAGTGCTATACAACAGCTCAAACCCCTGAAATGATTTAGTTATAAACATGTCACAGATTCAATGCTTACACAAAACAATGCTGCGATAAGGAAACTGAAAATTCTCTAGCGTGATATCTCAAAACAATACTATAAATCTAAGGGGACAATCCACAATTTCTTTATTTCCTGTGCTTTGGATCTACTATGCAGAAACATAAGTAAATACTCTCAGATGTTGGATTTATGTTTTTTAAGCCCTTGTGAGTTGGCACTTTTGCCTGCAAGACACTGGTATCAATTCAGATCAATCAGTCAGTCAACCAGCCAATCGATCGAAGCTCTCTGAAGCTTCCAGGTTGTGTTCCGGCTAACAGAACAGGAAAAGATATGTGGCATTTAGTTAAAGGTAAATTCCACACAGACATCAGGAAATTGTTTTGTTTTTTTTACGTAGAGAGAGCTATCAATGCCAGAGGTGGAAATCCAGGTCTAGAAAGTAAAAGTCGTCCCCGGTATTTTGTTCCAATCACCTGGATTTGCTAATCAGCACAATTCTTCATCCAGGAGGTAGAACTGATGACTCAAATCAGCTGGCTGAGATCACGAGTGAAAGAAATACATGGCAGGACTTTCACTCTCTGAGCCCTGGACTGTCCAGCTCAGTCATGGGGATGCATGGAGCAGCTCCCCGGGTCATGCAGCAGAAGCACGTTTGGGGTGCTGAAGATCGGGCTGGATGAAAGCAGGTAAATGGCCAGCCTAAACGAGCTGAACAGGCTGCTCTTATCATTACGCAGGTACTGTGTTGTCACGTGCTGTTTTATTAACCGTTTTTAAACCCTGTCCCGAGCTCGAATCTCCTTCGCACATTCAGATGCTGATGAAGCTCTAAGAGCGAGATGTTCACAATTTGATTGCTATCTTGAGCATTATAGACTTTATAATGAATTACATTTCTGCTGTAGCCTCGTTGGATTTTTTTTTTCATTTTACACCATTGTGCAGGTTTTTCCATTTTTCCACTTATTAATTGCTTTTACCATCTTTTTCTCTCCAGTGCCCAGTAATATTCTAATCACTTCTGGTACCTTCACTATCGGCTCGAGAGCTCAAATGAGGAACACACTGGAACCACACACTGGGACAGAGCCTTAACAGATACCAGACTATGGGGCCCATCCACACACTGGAACACAGCCTTAACAGATACCAGACTATGGGGCCCATCCACACACTGGAACAGAGCCTTAACAGATACCAGACCATGAGGCCCATCCACACACTGGAACAGAGCCTTAACAGACACCAGACTATGGGGCCCATCCACACACTGGAACAGAGCCTTAACAGACACCAGACTATGGGGCCCATCCACACACTGGAACAGAGCCTTAACAGATACCAGACCATGGGACCCATCCACACACTGGAACAGAGCCTTAACAGATACCAGACCATGGGACCCATCTACACACTGGAACAGAGTCTTAACAGATACCAGACCATAAGACCCATCCACACACTGGAACAGAGCCTTAACAGATAGCAGACCATGGGGCCCATCCACACACTGGAGCAGAGCCTTAACGGATACCAGACCATGGGGCCCATCTACACACTGGAACAGAGCCTTAACAGATACCAGACCATGGGACCCATCCACACACTGGAGCAGAGCCTTAACAGATACCAGACCATGAGACAAATCCACACACTGGAACAGAGCCTTAACAGATACCAGACCATGAGACCCATCCGCACACTGGAACAGAGCCTTAACAGATACCAGACCTTGGGGCCCATCCACACACTGGAACAGAGCCTTAACAGATACCAGACCATAGGGCCCATCCACACACTGGAACAGAGCCTTAACAGATACCAGACCACGGGGCCTATCCACACTGGAACAGAGCCTTAACAGATACCAGACCATGGGGCCCATCCACACACTGGAACAGAGTCTTAACAGATACCAGACCATGGGGCCTATCTACACACTGGAACAGAGCCTTAACAGATACCAGACCATGGGGCCCATCCACACACTGGAACAGAGCTTTAACAGATACCAGACCATGGGGCCCATCCACACACTGGAACAGAGCCTTAACAGATACCAGACCATGTGGCTGATTCACACACTGGAGCAGAGCCTTAACAGATACCAGACCATGGGGCCCATCCACACACTGGAGCAGAGCCTTAACAGATACCAGACCACAGGACCCATCCACACACTGGAACAGAGCCTTAACAGATACCAGACCACAGGACCCATACCCACACTGGAACAGTGCCTTAACAGATACCAGACCATGGGGCCCATCCACACACTGGAACAGAGCCTTAACAGATACCAGACAATGGGACCCATCTACACACTGGAACAGGGCCTCAACAGACACCAGACCATGGGGCCCATCCACACACCGAAGCAGGATCATTCCTGCTCCAGTGCCGAGCTGCGTGAGATGGCGGTTCGTACCTCGTAGGTGTTATGCTCGGAGGTGAGCTGCGTTTTGACCTGCCGGAGCGCGGCCTCTTTCTCGGACAGGCCCGTCGGAGGCCTGCGCGGCGTCGGCGGCGTCGGCGGGGATCTCGGACCCCTGGGAGAGCAGGTCGTCGCTCTTGTCGTCCAGCCGCTCGTCGGTGTTGGTGCTGACCACGTCCGGCGTGCCGCTGTGGGAGTGGTCGCTGGTGTTGCCCTCCTCCCCGTCCGAGACCGACAGGTTCTCCGAGCTGAAGGTGGACAGCGACTGGCACTTCGTCATGCTGACGGGCCGGCTGCCACGGCAACGGGACAGAGCGGGAAAACAAGGAGCGTCAGATATGGTTGTTTTGGTACGGTGCCGTTCATGGACAGCTCTCACACACAGGTCACGGCTGGCGGGTGAGTTGAGTGGTGTTCAGTTTCAGTTTTGATTTAAAGACCCAAAATCTCTACCCCCAATTCTCTTTCCCCCCATGAGGCCAAATTTCTACCCATAATTCCTCTCCCCCCCATGTAGCTAAATCTATACCCCAGCCCCCTCCCCCATGAGGGTGCAGGTTCGACCGCCCACCATGCTGCTTTCTGAGGGAAAAGGGGTTCGGAAATGAGAGGAGTCGCTTCGTGCCCATGGTGAATATGAACCCTCAAAACCCTCAGAGGGAGTCGGGAGGAAGAACGTGACTGTTGTGCGAATCCTGCAGTGGCAGCTCACCGTCTCCGTGGCAACTCCACCTCGCTGTCGACTTCCCCTTCCTCTTCTTCGGAGGACACGCCCCGTTTCTGTTCAGGAAATAAGAGGTGAGAGCGCGGTGAGAACGCGGTGAGCGTTATACCCCAGGCTGCACCGGACTCAAGGGGCACGGCTTTCTTTAAAGATGATGACCCAGCATCATGTGATCAAAACTTCCTTTAAAGTTCAAGGAGGTTTTTAATCTTCCTCACAGTGCTGATTTGACAGTTTTGCTAACAGCGAGTAACGAACGCAGGAAAACTCTCTGTCATGTCTTTCTGCTGTACAGCAGCAGAAATTCCCAAAATTACTTCTTCAAACATGTTAAAAACAACACAAACTGATGTTACACCGGAAAATTCAAAAGCTTGAATTCAAAATCTCAGAGGAATACTATATTAATCACAAAAACTATGTTTTAAGTGAACTGTTTGCGTTTGCCGAAAGCCTCAAAAGACAGGAAATGAAATTGATCAGCCCTAACGCTAACATCAGCCTAATGCTAACATCCATCGAGGGGTATCAGCACAGATCTTTGACAACTGCTACAGCCCTGTATATGTCTACTGTACTTCAGAAATGTACTTACCATTGAGCAAATTGCTTAAGATTCAAACCTTCTCTCAAAGAGCCTAATTCATACTCTTAGAGTAGGTGCTCTGTCCAGTATATTAGCTATATACTTACAGATTTAGCACTTTTATCCATGGAATGCTTAATTTACAAAAGTTTACTTAAATTATTTTAACTTTTGCTCTTAAAATGTTTGTTTTTGTGCTTATCCCAGGTGTATGAGATGATGACTGCTGGCTGTTGGTAAATTTTATGCACAATCCTGTTCGTGTGACTAGCGTAAGGAAACATGCACAAATACAGATATAGAGAAATGATGAATGCCCGAAATGTTCTTAGAAACGTTCGTACACACCGCTTACAATCAAATGTGACCGTACACGTTATGTGAACAAGGACCAAAGTGTCCCATCTGGGGCCACATATCTTTAATCACACTTTCAGCAGAGCTTGTCTACAAGCCGTGTCTGCACGTAGCCTACAGTTTCTAGCGTGATAAACGGATCCTGAGTTAGAGTGTATATTGTAAAGTGTACACTGTATATTGCCATGATCTGTTAATGAATCTTATTTTCATCTCGTAGCTCCAGATGCTCTGTGTGGCCGTGCTCAGGGGAATGCAGATTAGACCCCAACCCTTCAACCCAGCAGGAGAAAGTTCTGAATGATCTCCAGTCCCAGTGCCTTTGTACCGTGAAGCTCTTACTGTAAAAAGAATCTAAATAACTGCAGGCTAGACCCTATAGTTCTGAGTGCTGGTCGTTGTGTTTGGACCCTATAGTTCTGAGTGCTGGTTGTTGAGTTTGGACCCTATAGTTCTGAGTGCTGGTTGTTGTGTTTGGACCCTATAGTTCTGAGTGCTGGTCGTTGTGTCTGGACCCTATAGTTCTGTGCGCTGGTAGTTGTGTTTGGACCCTATAGTTCTGAGTGCTGGTCGTTGTGTTTGGATGAGGAACCCTTGCAGGTGAGGTCAGAGGTCACGCTGGGACCCAGGCGAGCGGCTGGCAGTCTCACCTGTTTGCGTGTGACGGCCGCCCTGTACAGGATGGCGGCGGGGGTGAGGTGCTGCCCCCCTCCGGCCCCTGGCAGCCCCCGGGGCGAGCGGCAGCTGACGCTGGGCCCGTCTTCCTTGTCGTCCCCGTCCTGGGGCAGGCGGGGGGGCCCCAGCGGGCCCCTCCCCGCGGCGGCGCCCCCCCTCCCGCAGGGCGAGTCCGGGCTGCTGGAGAAGGGGATGGAGGCGGCGTCTTCGCTGGGCGTGTCACTGCGGGGCGGGGTCTCCGTCAGGTCCTCGGCCGCCGCCGCCTCCAGCTCGGCCCCGCCCCCGGCCCCGCCCCCGCCCGCCCCGGCCCCGCCCAGCCCGGCCGAGGCGCTGAGGCTGGCGCCGGCGGCGCGCTCCAGGTTGCCGTGGCGACGGCCCTCGGCCTCCAGCGTGGTGGAGATGAGGTCGGGGCTGGAGGAGGACAGCTTCTTCAGCAGCAGGTCGTGCTGCAGGCCGCGCAGGGCCGCGCTGGGGTCCAGGTGCTGCGGCTGCTGCTTGGCGGCCGCGGGGGCCGGGGGGGCCGCGGGGGCGGGGCAGGGCGGGGACAGGCTGGCCTTCAGACCCGCCAGGTCCCCGCTGCTCCCCTTGCTGGCCTTGCGGTAGCGAGGCTTTCCCCGGCGGGACCGCCCCGGCGAGGTGGACCCCTTGTTCTGGCAGGAGGGGATGGTCACCTGGGTCATGGAGGACTCCAGTTTGGGCAGGATCACCTCCGACTTCAGCAGGTCAGGCCTGGGGAGGGAGTGGGTGTGGATGAGAGGGGGGAGGGGGGTCAGGTACAGGGTCAGAGCCCAGCTGGTCCCAGATCAGTTTTGCCATTTTAGCTCACAGAGGGAAGGACAGAATATGGACAGGGGACAACTGATCCTATAAGGACACTGCTGCAGGAAGGGCTGAGGGTGTCAGAGCCCCTGTGTGAGGTACAGAGGCTTTGATGGGTGGCCCCCCTCTCCCCCCTTTCTCTCTCTCCACCCCATCTCTCTCTTTCCCTCCACTCTCTCTCTCTCTCTCTCTCTCCCTTTCTCACTCTCTCATTCTCCCTCTCTGGCCATCTTGCTCTTTCTCTCTCTCAATCTCTCTCTCTCTTTCCGTCTCCCTTTCTCACTCTCAATCTCTCTCTCTCTTGCCCATCTCTCTCTCAATTTCTGTCCCTCTCCCTTTCTCACTCTCTCATTCTCCCTCTCTGCCCATCTCTCTCAATTTCTCTCTCTCTCCCTCTCCCTTTCTCACTCTCTCACTCTCTCATTCTCTGTCTCTGTTGATCTCTCTCTCTCTCTCTCCTCTCCCTTTCTCACTCTTCTCTCTCTCTCTCTCTCTCTCTCTCTCTCTCTCTCACCTCTTGGAGGGCAGTTTCTGCGGCACGTTTCGTTTCTTGATGAGTTTCTCCATGGAGTTGGAGGAGCTCCCTTGCCTGGAGCTGTGGTGCTTGAAGAGACCCGGATACTTCTTGTCCAGCGACTGCTCCCTCCTGCGATGTGGACAGACGGGAAAACAAGCTGTTAGGCCAGCAGCGTAGCCACAAACAGTAGACTCCACACTGACTATCATTGTATGAAGAACATTAAAACCTCACCCGAAACCACACCCCTGACTATGAGCCACACCCCTAAATATGAGCCACACCCCTGACGATGAGTCACACCCCTGAATACGAAACACACCCCTGAATATGAGCCACACCCCTGACGATGAGTCACACCCCTGACTATAAGCCACACCCCTGACTACGAAACACACCCCTGAATGAGACACACCCCTGACTACAAAACACACCCCTGAATGAGACACACCCCTAACTACGAAACACACCCCTGACTATGAGCCACACCCCTGACTCTGAGCCACACCCCTGAATATGAGCCACACCCCTGACTATGAGCCACACCCCAGACTATGAGCCACACCCCTGACTATGAGCCACACCCCTGGCTATGAGCCACACCCCAGACTATGAGCCACACCCCTGAATATGAGCCACACCCCTGACTACGAAACACACCCCTGACTATGAGCCACACCCCTGACTATGAGCCACCCCCCTGAATATCTGAGCCACACCCCAGACTGTGAGACCACTCCTGGTAAAAGGGACAGATTGGATGGAGAGCCGGAGGATGGCTGGCTGTGCCTCGGCCTGTGGCAGGTGTCTCTCCCGCACGCCTACCTGAGCAGCTCCTTCTCCTTCAGCTCCAGCTGCAGCATGACCGCGTTCAGCTCCATGTACAGGTTGTTGGCTCTCTCCAGCTTGCGCTCGTAGTGCTCGCGGATGTCCAGGGCGTGCCTGCATGAACAGCACAGCGCAGTCAGCTCCTCTACGGCCCTGCACTGCGTTCTCTACAACCTCCAGTCCTGCAGGGGGCGCTGTGTCCGCAGGTCTAACTCCAGTCCTGGAGGGCCGCAGCGTCTGCAGATTTACTTCCAGCCTTGGAGGGCCGCAGCGTCTGCAGGTTTACCTCCAGTCTTGGAGGGCCGCAGCATATGCGGGTTTAACTCCAGTCCTGGAGGGCCGCAGTGTCTGCAGGTTTAACTCCAGTCCTGGAGGGCCGCAGTGTCTGCAGGTTTAACTCCAGTCCTGGAGGGCCGCAGTGTCTGCAGGTCTAACTCCAGTCCTGGAGGGGGCATTGTATCTGCAGGTCTAACTCCAGTCCTGGAGGGCCACAGCATATGCGGGCTTAACTCCAGTCCTGGAGGGCCGCAGTGTCTGCAGGTTTACCTCCAGTCCTGGAGGGGGTGCTGTGTCTGCAGGTCTAACTCCAGTCCTGGAGGGCCGCAACATCTGCAGGAATTTGTGGTTTCCTTTCAATCAGTGGCCAATTAAGCCCTTGAGAACAAGGTGTGCAGGCTCTTTAGTCAATAAATGACTTAAATTAAACACACCAAAAACCAGCAGACCCTCCAGAACTGGATTTTGACATCACTGCTCTGAGCTCTGACACTGTCAATGTCATCTTATGGCCATTTAAATAGCCATGGCTTGATTAAATACCAGATCCTGATTGGCTGAGAGGGTGTTGATTATTTTCCTATAATGTGTGCAGACAAACAGTGTAACTCGGGGCTATGAAGTAGTTCCAGTGAAAGTGGCCTCATCACCATTACATATCAATACGCAAAATTCTGCTTGGACTGAACATTCTTCACAGAGCTAAAACCATGGCACAGAAAAGGGAAAAACAAAAAGTACATCATTACACCAGTTTTGTGCTTTTGAGTGAGAGGGCAGAGTTATTTCTGTAGCTGAGGTATAAGTGGGAAATCGCTCTGGGCTGTGCATCGGTGTGAAAATGAGCCACTTCAGGGTGTCAGTCCTCCACCTTCCTTCATAATGCCATCACATCATCCTATTTTGCTTCATTCTCACATACTTACACAGCACGTGCAGAAACCTTCCACTGCTCTGAGCAGAGACTGTCCTGAGCTGAGACTGTTCTGAGCAGAGACTGTTCTGATTAGACTGTTCAGAGCTGAGGCTGTTCAGAGCTGAGACTGTCCTGAGCAGAGACTGTTCAGAGCTGAGACTGTTCTGAGCTGAGACTGTTCAGAGCTGAGACTGTTCAGAGCAGAACTGAGGCTGTTCAGAGCTGAGACTGTTCTGAGCTGAGACTGTTCTGAGCAGAGACTGTTCAGAGCTGAGACTGTTCTGAGCTGAGACTGTTCTGAGCTTAGACTGTTCTGAGCAGACTGTTCTGAGCAGAGACTGTTCAGAACTGAGACTGTTCTGAGCAGAGACTGTTCTGAGCTGAGACTGTTCTGAGCTGAGACTGTTCTGAGATTAGACTGTTCAGAGCAGAGACTGTTCTGAGCAGAGACTGTTCAGAGCAGAGACTGTTCAGAGCTGAGACTGTTCTGAGCAGAGACTGTTCTGAGCAGAGACTGTTCAGAGCTGAGACTGTTCAGAGCAGAGACTGTTCAGAGCAGACACTGTTCTGCTTCATTCTCTCACACTCACACAGCCCTTGAAACCTATGTTTTACATTTTGTTTCTCATCTTCCTGATCCATCTCTTATTAATGCTGACTCTCTCCTCCCCCCACCACCTTCAGCTTCCATTTCCTGCTCCCTCTACTCTTTCACTTGGGCTGTCTGATTATTCCTTTCTATCGCTGTGCCCCACTCGCTCCCACACTGCCCCCCCCCCAAGACCTCCTGTGCTCCCATTATCAAGTAGAAATCACAACAACAATAATAACAACACTATAATATAACAACAACAACAACAACAACAACAACAATAATAATAATAAACAGTATTAATAATAACAATAATAATAAACAATAATAATAATAATAATAATAATAATAATAATAATAATAATAATAATAATAATAATAATAAACATTATTATAATAAACAGTAATAATAATAATATAATAAACATAATAATAATAATAATAATAATAATAATAAACAGTAATAATAATAATAATAATGACCTCAGCTCCTCTCTGCGGCGGACGATCAGCTCCTCGTCCAGTCGGTGCAGGCAGGTCCCCTCTGATTTGATCTTCTCAAAGTGCTGCTTCACCTCCTCACGCCACTCGGCCTGTGGGGGGCGCAGGTGAGTCACACAGCTGCTGACACCCGGCTAACCATTACCACAGAGTGAGAGCCTGTGCTCCAAACCCCTGAATGTCATTTCTTAATCACAAGGAATAAAGCAGGTCTCAGAACGGAGAGCTTTGATCACTGCATTCAATGAATTTGAATTGTGGATAGTCAATCATAATAATTTTACTGAGAAAGTTAACAATGCTCCAAAAAATTTGCCATTTCAATATGTACACACAGAACGTTCTTGAAATGCTGTTGACACGTATCCTTTGTGATATTTCTCATGATTAAATGTTTGTTTGTGACATGCCTGGAAGATTTTCTGTTATTTCAACCGAAGTTTGGCTGCTGGGGAAGTGTTGTCATCATAAGCTTATTTGACAGCCAAACAGGAAACGCTCTTTAAAGGAGTGTGTTAACTGGGTGTATAGACAGGGGAAGGAGGGTCCTGACTTGACGTTATGTGTTAATTTACAAGATGTGTGTGTGTGACCACATATGTGTGTATGCTTATGTAATTATGTGTGCTCGTGAGTGAGTGAGTGTGTGTGTGAGTGAGTGAGTGAGTGAGTGAGTGTGAGTGATGAGTGAGTGAGTGAGTGAGTGTGTGAGAGAGTGAGTGAGTGCGTGAGAGTGTGAGTGAGGCGTGAGTGAGTGAGTGTGTGAGAGAGTGAGTGAGTGAGTGAGTGAGTGGTATTAAGGTATTAAGCTAATGGGTTTTTCTTGACCACAGCCCTCTCTGCCAGCTGGCTGTCCTCTGTCTCTCTCTTCCTCTCCTCTCCCTCCTTCCCTCCCTCTCCCTCCTTTCCCCCCTCTCTCTCGCTACGTCTCTCCCGCTCTCCCATTTAAGCGATCAATATACTCCATGCAGTAAATAGTCCTTGCTGCTGTCACAGAATAGATCCATTATGTGAGCAGTAAGCAGGGAAGTGAGATCAGCATCTGCGTCATTAGATTTAACCAGCAGCTGCAGGACACAGACACTGCACATCCGACTGCAGTGTGACACACGCCTGTCTGTACTACAGTGTAAGAGTATGTCTGGCTGAGTCTGTCTGTCTGTCTGAGTCTGTCTGAGTCTGTCTGTCTGCCTGCCTGTCTATGCCACAGAGCATAAGAGTGTGTCTGTCTGCCTGCCTGCCTGTCTGTCTGAGTCTGTCTGTCTGCCTGTCTGTCTGTCTGTGCCACAGAGTGTACGAGCGTGTCTGTCTGTCTGTCTGCCTGCCTGCCTGTCTGTGCCACAGAGTGTACGAGTGTGTCTGTCTGTCTGTCTGTCTGCCTGCTCGTCTGTCTGCCTGTCTGTCGTACGGGGGGGGGGGGGGGGGGGGTACCTGGGATTTGAAGTACGTCTCTTGCGGGGTTGACAGCACATCTGCTGAAGCGATGTCCAGGTGTAGTAGAATCTGCCGGAAGGACGGCCTGTTCCGCGGTTTGCAGTTCCTGCAAAAGAAAGGGCATCATGGGAAATTATACTTCCTGTCTGCAGGCTTCCTGTCTGTGGACTGCATGCATTTCCCTATTCATGCACGTTTTTCCACATGCTTCCAGTATTATTTGGGTCGGGTTACCGCAGCCTAAGGCACTCCCCTCGTTCATCTGCCAGTGTGTACACACACCATGCCCCGCCCTCTAGCTCCGCCCCCTCCCCTCACCCCCTGGCCTGGCCTGGCCTGACCCCACCCCCTAGCTCTGCTCCCTAGCCCCACCCCCTCCCCTAGCCCCACCCCCTCACCAGCACTGTTTGAGCAGGATCTTGAAGCCGTCGGGGCAGCTTTCCGGCACGGGCAGCTGCAGGCTGTTGTTCCCCACCCCCCAGATGATGGCAGAGGAGTCCACGTCCTTATAGGGCACCTCCCCCGTCAACATCTCCCACAGGACCACCCCAAAAGACCTAAGGGGGGGGGGGGGGGGGGAAAAAAAAGAGGGGGTGGAGAGAGAGGCGGATGGGTAAGACACGGCGAGACTGACCGAGTCAGAGAGTGTGTGGTGAAGAGGACAGAGTTCAGAGGTCAGAGGTCGCCTGGCCTCGGCCACCATGTCTCACACGGTGAAGCGGTACTTCAGCAGAGGGGTTTCTCTGATTCCCCCTCTGAACTCAACGAGAAAACTCACCTGCCTGCACCCCTCGGCGCTATCAAACATGGTGGTGGAACAGTGACCCTGGGCTCGGGACCTGGACACTGAGTCAGTCAATGAGTCCACCATGATTCTGGTGGTCTCACTGACTGACTGCATTATTCTAGGCAGAACACATCACACAGCTGAAAGTCTACAAGGTGTTTGAAATGGGTCTGATATACACTTTTTACATGCAAGACAGCCAGAGTTAAAACAATTCTGTAAACAGTGTGAGAAACTGATTGACATTTACAGCAGTGCTCCCCAACCCTGTTCCTGGAGATCTACCGTCCTGTAGGTTTACACTCCAACCCTAACAAAGCCACACCTCATTCCACAGCTAGAGTAGGGCTCCCCAACCCTGTTCCTGGAGATCTACTGTCCTGTAGGTTTACACTCCAACCCTAACAAAGCACACCTCATTCCACAGCTAGAGTAGGGCTGTCCAACCCTGTTCCAGGAGATCTACCATCCTGTAGGTGTTCACTCCAACCCTAACAAAGCACAACTCATTCAACAGCTAGAGCAGGGCTGCCCAACCCTGGTCCTAGAGATCTACTGTCCTGTAGGTTTACACTCCAACCCTAACAAAGCACACCTCATTCAACAGCTAGAGTAGGGCTGCCCAACCTTGTTCCAGGAGATCTACCATCCTGTAGGGTTTTTGTTAGGGTTTCAGTTCAACCTTAACAAATCAAACCTCATTCAACAGCTAGAGCAGTGACTATTTGCTATATCATACTTTGTATCCATACTAGGACTTAAGACATGATCAAATATCCTCCTGATTGAAAATGTTCTGAGAACAGGTGATCAGCAGGGGAGGGCAACTTGTTTGTTCACAGCACTGTATGCAGAACGCAGGCTGAGGGCACCGTGAAGCGTGCACTTTCAGTAAGCGCACGGCCGATTTTCCATTTGGGGAGTCACGCCCGCCAAACACACCTCTCCTCCCCCTCCTCCTCCTCCTCCTCCTCCTCCTCCGCCTCCTCCGCACGTTTATGAATCGAGCAGGGAGCCCGAGCTCCCACGAGGCCTTGCTCAGACCAGCTGGCTCCGGCGGCGGGCCCGCAGCGAGGCGGGGGCCCCTGTCAGGTACGAGCCGGGGGCCCCCAGGGACCCGGGGCCCCGGAGCACTGGCAGCGAGGACACGGAGGTTGTTGACGGCGTGCTGGATCGCCATGGACACCTCAGCGCCTGGCAACAGCACGCAGGCTGCAGACTTGTTTATAAGAGCGCGCTGCTTCGGTTTTTTCTGTTTTACGGTCTATTTATGAACAGCTATGTGAAGCGCTTGACACAATCCATTATTTTTTTTTCAAATCATGAAATATTAAGAGCATTCTGAGGATGAATTTTTAATCGGCGGCAAGAATTTAATTTTAGAGTTAAATTGAAATTGTGTGGATGTGATGTGTGTGTGTGTGTAGTGTGTGTGCGTGTGTGCATTTGTTGTGTGTGCGTGTGTGTGAGCGCATGCAGAATTTAAAAAATGTGAATTTATCACAAGCGAATAATTAAGAAAAACAGCACAGTAAAAAAAGCAAGCTATTAAATATTTACAGCGCACGGCCGTCTCTTAAAGAGCGTTTTGTCTGATTTTTCTTAACAAAGTGCTTCTGGCTTTCAGAACTGCGCTCCTCCTGAGCCCTGAAAGAACATTAACTGCGTGTCTCCATTAAAAGACTCCATATCTCTGATGCATTAATTTAGCCCACATCTACGATCCATCCAGCTAACATTTCTTATCATTATTCTATTATTTAGTTCCTTTGTTTAATCACTGCCACTGCAGTACAGAATAACTTCATTTAATTCATTCAGATTTCTCCCAATGATGACCGTAAAAATACTGAACCCGCCAGTTCCACAAAGGTTCTGCACCAGACATTTGTTTGCCCACCACCATTTAAAGGCACACTATGCATGATGTTCTAGCCTTGCTGTGGTCCTGTGTTCACAATCAAAGAAGTCTCCTCCTCCGTCTTAAATCCCGCCCACTCACCCCGAGAACCTCCACTAATGCAGCTAGCTGGATAGCTTGAGGTCACCTTAACAGTGTGCAATGATCGACCGTGAGCTACAGCAAGAACACAGATTTGATGATAGTTTAACCATTTAGCGCACACCCCCTTAGGCACACCGGCGTGCCTAGATTTCTCAGTTCAGACATTCAGTGCTCCTGCAACCAAATTATGAGTTGAAAATACAAACCCGATGTTCTAGCTTTATTAGTAGATGTTTCAGGACAAGATGCCAAATACGGAGTTTCGCAGCACCACCATTTTGTCGCTTTGGTCGCGCATTTACCAAGCACCCCCCCCCCCCCCCCCCCAGTCTCATCTGTAACTACACCCCCCACGCATGACACACTGAACACTAGGTGTGTGTTTATCTGGGCATACATGAAAACATTCTTTTACCACTGAAAATTCGTAGGCAAGTGTGCTTGAGAGGCTGAGTGCTATTTTCACACACACACACACACACACACACACACACACACACACACACACACACACACACTCACACACACACACAGACACACACACACACGCACACACACACACACACACTCACACACATGCACACACTCACACACACACACACACACACAATCACATGCATGCACACACACACTCACATGCACACACGCACACACACACACTCACATGCACACACACACACACACGCACATCAGACTCACACACACTCACATACGCACACACGCACACTCACACACACATATGCACACACACACACACGCACACACACACACACTCACAGTCACACACACACACACACACACGTACACTCACACACACACGCAGACATACACGCGCGTGCGCACACACACACAGTTGTACAGTGTTGCGCTGTAGCTCTCAGAGAAAGATAGGGTCCCGCCTTGCTTAGACAGGCCACATTATGGGGAGACACCAGTACCCCCCATGGGCTACATGGGGTACAACTGCTGACTGACTTAAGACAAAAGGGTTCACCTTCGCACTCACCACTATGAGCTATGCTATATACACTAAACTGCCTCTATGAGCTATGCTATTTACACTAAACTGCCTCTATGAGCTATGCTATGTACACTGCACTGCCTCTATGAGCTATGCTATGTACACTGCACTGCCTCTATGAGCTATGCTAATTACACTAAACTGCCTCTATGAGCTATGCTATGTACACTGCACTGCCTCTATGAGCTATGCTATGCACACTAAACTGCCTCTATGAGCTATGCTATATACACTTAACTGCGTCTCTGAGCTACAGTATGCTACGTACACTGCACTGCCTCTATGAGCTATGCTATGTATACTAAACTGCCTCTATGAGCTATGCTATGTACACTAAACTGCCTCTATGACCTATGCTATGTACACTAAACTTCCTCTATGAGCTATGCTATGTACACTAAACTGCCTCTATGAGCTATGCAATGCACACTAAACTGCCTGTATGAGCTATGCTATGTACACTAAACTGCCTCTATGAGCTATGCTATGTACACTGCACTGCCGCTATGAGCTATGCTATGTACACTAAACTGCCTCTATGAGCTATGCTATGTACACTAGACTGCCTCTATGAGCTATGCTATGTACACTAAACTGCCTCTATGAGCTATGCTATGTACACTAAACTGCCTCTATGAGCTATTCTATGTACACTGCACTGCCCCTATGAGCTATGCTATGTACACTAAACTGCCTCAACCAGTTATGCTGCTATCTGAATTATTTTTTGCTTTTGCGCACAATACTCAGACACAGAGGATAATGAACAGCAGGTTTAACCTTTCCTTGTCAACACAACATTTTAATGAGTCAGCACATAAGCGCTTTATGGCCGTAAGTTTTGTTAGAAATTAAATTGAACTTGTGTGGACACAAAAAATATGCACACTCTTCAGTTTTCTGTGAAACTGGATAATTATAATTAAAGCAAGAAATGTTCTTATAAGAAAGACATTTACTTTGCTATAGCTACAAATCTATTTAATATGCTAAAGTGCATTCTCTAGTAATACCCTCATGAAATATTACTGCAGTCCTGATGTTGGGCCCAAACAATGTGCAGTTGACATTTTACCGAAAGAGGAAATGACGTTTCAGCCCAATGGAACTGTAGGTTGAAAAGAGAACGGACCAGAACACACACTGCTGATGTCGGGGTCCTCAGTCTCTGGGACTCCTCTAAACTCCACACTCTGGGTCCGCTGTCAGGTCGCATTAGCTGGGAGCTCTCTGACGCAGAGGCACTTATAAAAATACATTCGTGGTTTGTTCTTTTTTTTTTTTCTGCCCAAACGAGTGGAAATCAGACTCTCCTCATCTGTGTAAATGGACCTTGGGCAAAAGGCCAGAAGTTTCAGGGCTGCTTCTGCCTCTACAGAGCATCTGGCGAATCAATTACTGAATTAGAGAGAGAGAGAGAGGGGGAGAGAGAGAGGAGGGGGAGGGGGGAGAGAGAGAGAGAGAGAGAGAGAGAGCGAGAGAGAGAGAGAGAGAGGCAGACAGCACTGCAAGACCCACCCCTTTTGCAGATAATCTGAGGCTTGGTCTATGGAAACGCAGAAATTTTTTCATATTAGCCCCCAAGCATGACACATCATGAATGGTGACCTTGGAAGTTTGCCACTACAAGCTAAATTCTAGATAATGGTAATTAACTCGCAATCAGCGATACTGCATGCTGATGATGTGAAACAGATAAGAGCGTGTCAGACTCTGACTCTTCTGTGTTGGTGGGCAGACACCTCAGACAGATGCCTCCTCAGGTCTCTGAAAAGCAGATAAAAACACTGCTTATGCACAAAGTGTAGCATTCCTGCAAGGCTCAATTACAGGTGCTCAGCCTGACAGCATTCTGCATGCCAGCAAATGTACACTTGTACTGCATTCCGTCCTAACAGTACTTAATTTCCTCCTAACAGTGCTGCATTCTCTCCCAGCAGTAATGCATTCTCTCCCAACAGTAATGCATTCCCTCCTAACTGTACTTAATTTCCTCCTAACAGTGCTGCATTCTCTCCCAACAGTAATGCATTCTCTCCCAACAGTACTGCATTCCCTCCTAACAGTACTGCATTCTCTCCCAACAGTACTGCATTCCCTCCTAACAGTACTGCATTCCCTCCTAACAGTACTGCATTTCCTCCTAACAGTACTGCATTTCCCTCCTAACAGTACTGCATTCTCTCCCAACAGTGCTGCATTCCCTCCTAACAGTACTGCATTCCCTCCTAACAGTGCTGCATTCTCTCCCAGCAGTAATGCATTCTCTCCCAACAGTAATGCATTCCCTCCTAACTGTACTTAATTTCCTCCTAACAGTGCTGCATTCTCTCCCAACAGTAATGCATTCTCTCCCAACAGTACTGCATTCCCTCCTAACAGTACTGCATTCTCTCCCAACAGTACTGCATTCCCTCCTAACAGTACTGCATTCCCTCCTAACAGTACTGCATTCCTCCTAACAGTACTGCATTCCCTCCTAACAGTACTGCATTCTCTCCCAACAGTGCTGCATTCCCTCCTAACAGTACTGCATTCCCTCCTAACAGTACTGCATTCTCTCCCAACAGTACTGCATTCCCTCCTAACAGTGCTGCATTCCCTCCTAACAGTACTGCATTCCCTCCTAACAGTGCTGCATTTCCTCCTAACAGTACTGCATTCTCTCCCAACAGTGATGCATTCTCTCCCAACAGTAATGCATTCCCTCCTAATTGTACTTAATTTCCTCCTAACAGTGCTGCATTCAAAGCTAAACAGTTCGAAAAAGGAGAAGGCACTACCCAGTGAGCTATGAGGGAAGTAAATGTCAGAGCTGCAAAGTTGTACTGTTTTAAACGAGTGCACTTGTATATATGTTCATTTTGTGTTCGTATCCAATGTTTTTATTGTTTGATGTACGTGAAATGACCAATGGGGAGTCATATTTTTGTGGGCTAGGAGCATTTGTGGCAGGAAAAATAAGAAGAAGGATTGGACGTGTGAAGTTGTTTACGAATTCTGTCTGTTGAAATGGGTACAGAATGTACAGAAATAAATGTTTTTAAGGGCTGAGAGCCTGTGGTCATTGCGGTTATTTCTGTGGGGAACCCTGAAAAGTGCCAAACTCTCGGTGCTGTATAGGTATGGGGCATGCCGCCCTGCCAAGGCGTAACTTGGCTGGACGGCATACCTGCCATCCCAATACTGATCCCAATCAATGAAATAATCATCTTTCTTTTCCGTGGCGGAATGCTAGAATGTATTTCATTCAATGTTTTAAGCAAGTATGTATTTCAGAATTTAAAAAACAAAAACCGCAATCAAAATGGTGAAGGCACAGGCTGTGGTATAAAGCATACATAGGACAAGCCCAGGACCCAGGACTCAGGAAATGTGACCCCAGATTGGCAATAGCCATGGAAAAGAAGGATCTGTTCAAGGATTGGCAGTGCTATTTGACATACATTTGCATGTGTCCATTTCATATCTTTCACAGATATGCGGCTTCAGAGCCGACCCTAGGGTTTGAGTTGGCCCTAAGCAGAATACCAGTGTGGCCCCAAAATGCTCCAACATAAATCACACCCACCCCTTAAAACAGCGGAACGAATGAACTCATTTACTTGCTTATAGCAGTGTTAACACTTCACGTAAACCCTTCAACATCAGGCTATCATAACCCTGTCATACACCTGTCACAAGCTGTTACAAGATGACATAACAAGTGATGTCAGCTGATGTTAATGACAGTTAATGACATAAAACCGTGATCACTGTCATCATGACAGATGTCACCCTCATAACATTTATCAATCTTGTGAGCTGCTACGTCATGTGTAAGACAGTGTTATGTTAGCCTTGTGTCGAAGCATTATCCATAATGCCGCTCTCGCTCTCATTTCTGTGGAGTCTACTGTGATGTAAACCTTTTTCAGGACCACCTCCTGAAAAAGTGCCGGTGGTTTTCATTGCAAGCACCTCAACATGTGCAATACATGTCCTCTAGGACTAAAAGCCAACTGTAACTGAAAAAAGGCAAGGGGTTTCTGGAAATTACTTCCAAGAAAGTGTTTCAATTTGAACAAACCTGACACCCTGAGATTTATTTTCACAAAGAACCACCTCGGGGGGTATTTCACAAAGTGGGAGTGAAAAGTTAGCTGGTTAAATTCTATAAATATTTTGAAATAACTCTGGTGGACATGTCCTATCATATTTCATCCAGTCAAAAACATTTCCAAAATTTAGTAGGCCAACTCCTCAGTGCTGCTTTGTGGAATGTCGCCTGGGTTTTATGGCAGCAGCACACTCTGGCCTTGTAGGGCTGGTGTGTAAGCTGGTTTTAGTTCCAGCCAATTCCCCTGGCTTAGTTTTGTAAACAGCTGTATACGCTAACGCTAGCTCACTGCTAAACTGCACTACAGAAAAACCTTTCCACCAAAGATGTCAAACGTAGCCGCAGCTAATGGTAAACAAAATGGCCGCACAAGAAGCGGCGAGGCTAATTAGATAATTAGGAGCTTGGCAGGAAATCCTGAAACAGACTGTCCCCGCCCTGCACCCCTGGCCTGTACTTTTAGAAGAGCCTCTCTCTCTCTCCCTCTCCCCCGTCCCCGCCTCCGGGCTCTCACCAGATGTCCACCTTCTCGGAGACGGGCTCGTTGCGGATGACCTCGGGCGCCATCCACGCCACCGTGCCGGCGAAGGACATCTTGGTGCTCTTGTCGCTCAGCTCCTTGGAGGTGCCGAAGTCCGAGATTTTCACCAGGTCATCGTAGGTGATCAGCATGCTGCGGGGGAACCCGAACAGAGTTAATCAACCAATCAAACAATCAACAATCAATCAATCAACCAATAAATCCATCAATCAATCAACCAGTCAAGCAGTCAGTCAGTCAATCAATCAGTCTTTCAATCAATAAATAAAACAGTCAGTCAGTCAGTCAGTCAGTCAACCCATCAACCAATCAATCAATCACTCTGTTAATCAAACAGTCAGTTAATCAACCAATATATCTATAAATTAATCAATCAGTCCACCAATCAAACAGTCAACAAATCAGACAGTCAGTCAGTCAGTCAATCCAACAGTCAGTCATTCAGTCAGTCAATCAATCAATCAACCCATCAAGGAATCATCTTACCGACTGACCAGTCAACTAACAACCAACCAACAAACAAGTCAGTTAATCAAACAATCAATAATCAACCAATTAATCAACCAATCAAGCAAATTAGCCAATCAATAAATCAGCCTACCAACAGAAGCTATCAATTATGTAAGCCAATCAATGAACCTATCCTACAATCAAACAATTAATCAATAAACAATTAGTTAATCAATGAACCAATCACCAAATCCACCAAACACACAACCAACACACAGTGTTGAACACACTCAACATGGCCTAGTGAGTCCAGCAGGCCTTCGACCCTTTAACTTGCAAACGCAGAACCACATTTTACAACTATGTCCATCAACCAACCAGCTGAGTTGGCATTAGTGGTCAAAGTAGGTTTCAGGATAAAAGATCAAAGATTTTGTAAGTTTAAATGTGGCCTACTGTTCAGCGGGAGCAGACTATTACAGGCATAGGACAACAGGACAAAAGGAGAATATAAGTTTGGATCATATTGGACAGGTGCTGTCCATGATGCAGCCATTCCAATATGGGATAATTTTCCGTTCTTTTTGGAAGGATCAGCATTCTTCCACCAGGGTCAGATACATATTTAAAATTTGAAAACTGAAAAAAGGAAAAGAAAGCCTTTAGCTGCGATTGCATCATAAATACTTAATCATGATTGTGCTTCGCAGGATAAATTATTCATTGGGTAAGAGGCTGTTTTCTGGTAGGACATACCTCGTTTATTCTTATTGTTAATTACTAACATGTGACACTGCCACTCTTTATTAATGAGAAAATCAGTCTACACTAACTAAGGCTCTGCGAAGCTGTGTCACCTCAGAGTTTAACATGATCTAGCCCTAGATCACGTCAACTCTTGAGATTCTAGTACAACTGAGAATGCTCCTGAAGACACCCGAGATGTTCAACAAAACGTGAACATTTTGTGGATTTTACTAGTGTCAACTAAGCATTAAGTTTCTCTCCCGTGACTGGTGTGTACGTGGACAAATGACACACACAGAATCAGTGCAACTCAGGTACAGTAAATGCACTGTTATTAAGGGTTACAAAGTCTTGTGAAGTATAAGTGTTGTGAAGCATTATAACATGCTATAGAGCGTTATAAGGTCTTCTTGACCCAGTGTTATAAAGCCTTTAGCTGTTATGATGAAAGGAGAATTTTGCACTGAACATCTTCAAAAATGTTAGTTCAAGGATTCTTTTCAAGTCATCGGGAATCTCACTAGTTTTGATAGGGTTAGTAATGGCTAGTAATGCTCTCCAAAACTATGGTAACGATAGAGTAAACCTCTAGTTATTTTTTCGATATGCTTAAGGCATTTGGATTTGAGGTCAAACGATGAACATGAGACAGAAGTACAACAGTTAGCCTTCATTTCATGCTGTTTGCACGCTAACACGTTTTAGCGCTGCCGTTAAACGTCCTGAGCCAGATCGCTCTAACTCACTTGGGGGACTTGAGGTCCCGGTGGATGATCTTGTGCAGGTGCAGGTAGTTCATGCCCCCGGCGATGCCCATGGACCAGTCCACCAGCAGGGAGGGGGTGATCTTGCGTCCCGCCCGGAGCACCTCGTACAGCTGCCCCTGGGCGCAGTACTCCATGATGATGCAGTAGCAGGGCGCCTGGGTGCAGATGCCCCTGGGGGAGGCAGAATCACAAGTAAAAGAGAGGCCTACTCTTCTGCACTTTCCCCCCAAACAGCCAGCCAAACACCCAAAGCCGCCATATTTTGGCTCGACAGAGAAACATGATGATCGAGATGCGTGTTAACAGAAGAATCACCATTTTTTTCCTGAGATTTAGAAAATATCCATTCCCCAATTAGAAAGGCCCAGAGGACTGCAGAGTCTGCTGGCTTTCTGTGTTTCTGCACAAAGGTACTTTTAAGTCCTTGATTAACTACATTCTCCGCACTTTGTTCCCAAGGTCTAGTTTGGCTGGTGGTTTAAAACACAAGAGTCTGAGATCCCTGCAGACTGCCCTGTAAATCTTGGGTAGGGCCACATCTGTTTCTGGATTCCATGCCAACCTGTGCTTATCCTTCATTACTTAATCAGCTCAATCACCTGTGTGCTTTTACATTTTAGCAGTATTTATTCAGAAGGTTATTAGAGATATTAGAGAGATTGTTCTTCTGACCCTACAGAAAACTTTTAACAGTAGTCAAATCTGTGAGAGAATGGACTATTGGTGTTTACAGCTAATTGGCTAAATAAGCCAGAGTGCCTAGTGGAAACAAAATCCAGGAACAGATATAGCCCTTCAGGACCAGGGTTAGGGACCCCAGCAGACCCTGCGGCTCTCCAGGACCAGGGTTAGGGACCCCAGCAGACCCTGTGGCTCTCCAGGACCAGGGCTGGGGTCCCCAGCAGACCCTGTAGGGCCAGAGCTGGGGACCCCAGAGGCCAGATTGTTGGGGGAACGGACCCTACGGCCCTGCAGGGTTGGGGACCCCAGAGGCCATATTGGCGTGTGAGCGGACCCTACGGCTCTGCAGGGTTGGGGACCCCAGAAGCCAGGTTGGCGGGAGAGCGGACCCTCACTTGAAAGTGATGATGTTGGGGTGTTTTAGCTTTCGCAGGTGCTTGATGTCGGTCTCCTTGATGTCGCGCACTTTCTTCACGGCCACTTCCTCTCCGTGGAACTTCCCCAGGAAGACGGCCCCTGGGCCCCGCTGCCGACCCACTGCAGGTCCGAGATCTCCTCAAACGGGACCTCCCACAGCTCTGAGAGAACACAACACGAGAGAGAGGGATGAGGACATCAGCTGCAACCCATCAACCAGACCATTCACACTCATATCTATGTCTACAGGGCATTCACACTCACATCTGTACAGTGCATTAGGCATTCACACTCACATCTGTACCTACAGTCTATAGAACATTCACACTCACATCTATGTCTACAGGGCATTCACACTCACATCTGTACAGTGCATTAGGCATTCACACTCACATCTGTACCTACAGTCTATAGAACATTCACACTCACATCTGTACAGTCTACAGGGAATTCAGACTGGGCTCATAAGGCTGCAGGTTAAATTCTCTGGTAGGACACTGCCACTGGAGGAAAGGTACTTAACTAAATATCTGCAGTACACACATATCCAGCTTTGTAAATTGATGCTATGTACCACACAGCTGTGTACTGTAAGTCACTCTGGATAACAGCATCTGCTAAATGCCTGTAATGTAATAAAAACAAAACCCAGCAGCAATCCGGGCCTTAAGGATCAGAGTCGAGTTCCCGGCTAAAGAGCACCCCTCTGTCACTACCCAATGCGGGAGGCCCAGCTCGGTCAGTAGTACCCAGGATACGCACTAAATAACCAGCGGGATTCTAAAGGGAGCCCAGCTCGGTCAGTAGCACCCAGGGCTCTGTCAGTAGTACTCAGGGCTCGGTCAGTAGTACCCAGGATACGCTTTAAATAACCAGCGGGATTCTAAAGGGAGCCCAGCTCGGTCAGTAGCACCCAGGGCTCGGTCAGTAGCACCCAGGGCTCTGTCAGTAGTACCCAGGGCTCGGTCAGTAGCACCCAGGGCTCTGTCAGTAGTACTCAGGGCTCGGTCAGTAGCACCCAGGGTACGTTTTAAATAGCCAGCGGGATTCTAAAGGGAGCCCAGCTCGGTCAGTAGCACCCAGGGCTCGGTCAGTAGTACCCAGGGCTCGGTCAGTAGCACCCAGGGCTCTGTCAGTAGTACTCAGGGCTCGGTCAGTAGCACCCAGGGTACGCTTTAAATAGCCAGCGGGATTCTAAAGGGAGCCCAGCTCGGTCAGTAGCACCCAGGGTACATCTCTTCTTCCTGAAGAGACTGAGGAAAGCCCATCTGTCCCCTCAGATTCTGGTGAACTTCTACCGCTGCACGATTGAAAGCATCCTCACCAACTGCATCACAGTTTGGTATGGAAACTGTTCTGTCTCGGACCGGAAAGCACTTCAGAGGGTGGTGAAAACCGCCCAACGCACCGGTACTCCACTCCCAGACTGTCCAGCACAAGCAGTGTCTGTGGAAGGCACGCAGCATCACCAGGGACACCTCTCACCCCAGCCACAGACTGTTTGCCCTCCTTCCCTCTGGGAGGCGCTACAGGAACCTCCGCTCTAAGACCAGCAGGTTCAGCAACAGCTTTTTCCCCTCAGCTGTCACCTTGCTGAACTCTGCACCACGGTGACAGCCCCCCCCCACCCCGGATACCCCCACCTGGACCCCCCAGCCCCCCCCCCCACTCAACTTACTCTTTGCACTGCTGCACCTTGGTCATAACATGTTTAACATATTTATATCTATCCACTGTCTATACTGTTTATACCACATTGTATTCATATTTATCATATTGTATTCATATTTATTCACTTTCATCCTGTATATGCCTTAGCTTTTCATATTCCATATTCTATATTTATATTATACATATGTACATACACCTTACTGCACTTTACTGCTTCTTTTGCACTTCTGGTTAGATGATAACTGCATTTCGTTGTCTCAGTACGTGTACTCTGTGCAATGACAATAAAGTTGAATTTAATCTAATCTAAAAAAAAAAAAAACCAGCGGGATTCTAAAGAGAGCCTAGCTCGGTCAGTAGTACCCAGGGATGGAGGAACGAAAGAAGGGGAGGGAAGAGAGGAGAGAAGTGGGGGGTGGGGAGGAGGAAACCGCCACGGAAGCACTTCCTGTTCTCCGGATGCTGATTTCCTTCAGGCCCACGCGACGCACTCCAACCCCACTTCACATCTCTGCTCTTCGAGAGAGAGAGAGGTCCCCTCCCTTGCATAGCCTGCGTTGTACAATCGCTACCCTCCTTAACAAGTGCAACGTGAAAGCATACTCCTTGTGAAAAAAATAAAATAAATTAAATAAACAGAAACTCAACTGCTACGCATTAGTGAACATGGGAGGTGTTCAACAGCAGGACCAGCAGAGTTAGTGGTAGTGAGAATACGAGCACCATCCCCAGTTAGCTAGATTCAGGGCTAACACGGCCATGGATTTAATAAGACGTAGCTGCAGATGTACTTGAACTCGCCCCATCGCCCCCACCCCCCCAGTCTGAAACCCAGACAGACGGGGGGGGGGGGGGGGGGGGGGGGCTTTAATCTTTTGGGGGTAATGCGCTTTCGGCACTAAGTCCTCCTTAGGGCCATTGTGCGGGGTCTATGATGAGTCCAGCAGCCAGGGGGAGGAGGGGGGTCAGGGGCGGAGGGAGAAGGGGTGGGGGCGGAGTGTGGAATAGAAGGGGCGGGGACTGGGGGTTTCCCCTGGGGGGGGGGGAAGCCCACAGGACATTAGAAACAGAAGGCCCATCCAGCCTGCAGCTTTTAAACGGCTATACACTCTCCCTTCCAAAAAACATAGACTAACAGCACACACACACACACACACATACATAAGACACACACACAAGTGCATACAGACACACACACACATACATATACATATAGACACACACACACACACACACACACACGTGCATACAGACACACACACACACACACACACACACACGTGCATACAGACACACACACACACACACACACACATACAGACACACACACACACACACACAAGTGCATACAGACACACACACACACACACACACATACATATACATATACATGCACACACACACACATATACATATAGACACACACACACCTGCATACAGACACACACACACATACATATACATATAGACACACACACACACACACACACACACACGTGCATACAAACACACACACATACATATAGACACACACACACACACACAAACAAGTGCATACAGACACACACACACACACACACACACAAGTGCATACAGACACACACACACACACACATACATATACACATACACGCACACATACACACACATACACACACACACTAACACACATACACACACACACACTCACAGACACAGACACATACAAACATACACACACACTCACACTCACACACACACATTCACACACATACATACACACACATAGTCACACACACACACACACACACAGCCGGTCTCCTTTGCACTGATAAACTGCTCCAATTAGAGCTTCTTCCAGATCCCCTTGAGTTCTTTGGAATTATGAGGCGGTGGGAGGATTCCAGAACCTGGCAGATCCTCCACACTCTGAGACTCACACAGCTTCTCAAATGAGAGCCATCTGGGCCGCTGGCCCTTGTCCTTATACTTTACGTCTATCTATCTGTTTTTTATTTTTGGTCTATCTTGCGTGCATTTGATTACGCAGACCGTTAGAACAGTAGGACAGTGAGGCAAGCGTGATGCCAGGAAGCAAAGGCCACCGAGGGAGGGGTGGGTGGGGGGGAGGGACACACCAGAAAGTGTGCGCTGGACAGAGGACAGAGAAATGCAGGGGGGCAGAGGAGGAGCAAGAGGAGGTGCAGAAGGAGGTGCGATTGGAGGAGCAGGAGGAGTTGCGAGAGGAGCAGTGGGAGGAGGTTACCAGAGGAGCAGGAGGAGGTGCAAGAGGAGCAGCAGAAGGAGACACACACTCACACAGTGGGAGGAGATATGGGAGCAGCAGGCAAAGGAGGTGCGAGAGGAGAAGCAAGAGGAGGTGCCGGAGGAGGTGCGATTGGAGGAGCAGGAGGAGCTGCAAGAGGAGGAGCAAGAGGAGGTGCAAAAGGAGCAGGGGGAGGTGCGAGAGGTGAAACTGTGTTAAGAGAGACTTGCGTGTCTGTTCTGCGTTAAGAGACTCGCGTGTCTGTTCTGTGTTGAGAGAGACTCGCGTGTCTGTTCTGCGTTAAGAGACTCGCGTGTCTGTTCTGTGTTGAGAGAGACTCGCGTGTCTGTTCTGCGTTGAGAGAGACTCGCGTGTCTGTTCTGCGTTAAGAGAGACTAGCGTGTCTGTTCTGCGTTAAGAGAGACTCGCGTGTCTGTTCTGTGTTAAGAGAGACTAGCGTGTCTGTTCTGCGTTAAGAGAGACTAGCGTGTCTGTTCTGCGTTAAGAGAGACTCGCGTGTCTGTTCTGTGTTGAGAGAGACTCGCGTGTCTGTTCTGTGTTGAGAGAGACTTGCGTGTCTGTTCTGTGTTAAGAGAGACTCGCGTGTCTGTTCTGTGTTGAGAGACTCGCGTGTCTGTTCTGCGTTGAGAGACTCACGTGTCTGTTCTGTGTTGAGAGACTCGCGTGTCTGTTCTGCGTTGAGAGAGACTCGCGTGTCTGTTCAGTGTTAAGAGAGACTCGCGTGTCTGTTCTGTGTTGAGAGAGACTCGCGTGTCTGTTCTGTGTTGAGAGAGACTCGCGTGTCTGTTCTGTGTTGAGAGAGACTTGCGTGTCTGTTCTGTGTTGAGAGACTCACGTGTCTGTTCTGTGTTGAGAGAGACTCACGTGTCTGTTCTGCGTTGAGAGACTCACGTGTCTGTTCTGTGTTGAGAGACTCGCGTGTCTGTTCTGCGTTGAGAGAGACTCGCGTGTCTGTTCAGTGTTAAGAGAGACTCGCGTGTCTGTTCTGTGTTGAGAGAGACTCGCGTGTCTGTTCTGTGTTGAGAGACTCACGTGTCTGTTCTGTGTTAAGAGAGACTCGCGTGTCTGTTCTGCGTTAAGAGAGACTCGAGTGTCTGTTCTGTGTTAAGAGAGACTTGGGGTCAGCGTGCGCTCTGAATTATGCATGAGGGAGTGCGGGGGGGGGTGTGGGGGTTGTGGTCCGTAGGGAGCGCAGGCACTGCAGTCACACACAGGCGTGTGTCATTCAGAGAAGAACCACAGCGAGAGGACGGGCCGAGGCACGGGCAAGTCAAACAAAGCACGGAGCTTCTGGCTCTGAAAAATCATTACAGCTGCAGGAAAATCACAAAACTGGAACCTGAAAGCTATGCTAGTCATTACTCTGGACAGATGGGGGGTTTAAATTTGTTTTGTGTTCGGCTGTGTGTGTGTAATTTCACCCTTGGTCAATTTCTTGGTGACAGAAGGGTTATTTACTGCAGCGGCGGAGGAACTACAAACAAATAAAAACCCACAACAAGGTCATAAATGTCAGCCTTTCAGATTAAATGTAATACTGAGATATCAGTGCATATTTCTCAGAATCAAAATCATACCTGAGTGAAATAATTATTTGAAAAATTTTAACCCTTTAGACACCTATTTTTGTACAGTGTTAGTTAGTTAATGTTAGTAAACTGCAGATTTGATCCACTTCTGGTCTGAATATTGACCATTGGTTTTGTCCAAACCTACTCAGAATAAATATAATTTTCAGCATCTGTGTCATTATCCCTACTTTTAATGGTGGTCCTTTTGAGTACCTATGCAGTACCCATTCATTCCTCCAGCCAGCAGGGGGAGCCAGCGCCCTTACCTTCATGATTGTGCTTGTGCTCAGTGGAGTAGGCCTTGCCAATCATAGTCCACACGGGCTTCAGGCAGCCGAACAGCCCCTCCAGGAAGCCGCCGCCCCCGGACTGGCACTGCAGCCGGATGTCGTCGGCCTGGCTGCGGACGGCCCCGCCCTCCGCGCTCTGCCCCGCCTCCGCCCCGGCCCCGCCCGGCCCCGCCTCGTTCTCGTGCAGCTTCAGCACGCTGTTGGCGAAGTGCTCGGGCGGCTCGTCGCTGGGGGTGGGGCTGTGGCCCCCCCCGCCGCCCCCGCCGGGCACGGTGGCCCCGCCCGTGTCGATGGAAAGGACGTTGCGCAGGACGCACTGGGTGGGGGTCAGGTCCATCTCCGGGGTGCAGGCGGGGGTTTCGGCGTCCAGCCGGCGGAACGGGGGCTCGGAGAGGGGCGTGCTGAATCCGGACAGGGAGGGGGACTGGGCCCGGGGCTCGTGGATGCAGGCCATGGCCAGCTGTCACTCATCAGGGCTCCCCAGCACTGAGGGGTACGACCAGGGGCCCGGAGAGAGAGAAGAGCGGGACGCCTGGAGTTAGGGAGAGAGGGAGGGAGAGGGAGGAGGGAGGGAGAGAGAGAGGGAGAGGGAGGGAGAGAGAGGGAGGGAGAGAGGTGAGAGGAGGGAGGGAGAGAGGGATGGAGGAGGAAGGAGGGAGGGAGGGGGGAGGGAGAGAGAGAGGGATAGAGGGAAGGAAGGAAGGAGAGAGACGAAGGGAGAAAGGGAGAGAGGGAGGTACAAGTGCAGTCAGTACAAGAATGTTTTGGCTGAAAGGTGGGTTAATATCATAAACCCGTCAGCCGATCGGCCTGTTTTCAGTGACACCAGAGAGAAATCCTGTTTGGCGTGAGCTGAGCGAGCCGGTTGGCTGCTGTGGTCTCAGAGATTCCGCGGATCCTGAGACCAAAGACGGCCACCTCATAACTCGTCGTTATGGAAACGGACGTTTTAATTCCTTTTGACGCGGACTATGCGTGCTATTCTAGGCAGCAATCCGAGCTATTGTTAACACACCTAATTCGAAGCTGATGTTAACAGAAACCCGCCGGTCTCGTCCCTTCCGCCGTCACGGTTTTCGATTTGACCTGAACCCCCCCCGCTGTGCGCTCGAGTCATCGGTGTGTGCACCAAAATGACATCACCAACACGTGTGCACTTCCACCATACAATAAAACATAAGGGAGGCCTTTACCTGAAAACACAGGCCCCTCCCACACAAGAGCAGTTAATCCACACCCCTACACGGTCGCTCTCATACCAATTCTGCCAATTACATTTCACTCCGATAGCTGTTTTTTAAAATTCCTGTTAGACTCATATGAACTCCGGTAGAAGCTGGACTTGCTCTGTTTTACTGTGGCATACTCAGAACCAGCCCAACTGTTATTGTCATGGTATTCGTGACGATAGCTTCATTTGCAGAGCCAACGAAATGAAACAGAACGAAGACAAACACCGAAGAGAACAGCCGAACGGTTCAGATAGTTATAAACGCCCCGGGCCCGTAAAGGAGATCTAGAGCGATGTGCCCTGCACGCCCGCCCCGTCCGTCGGAAGAGGGGGACGAGCGCCACCCCTCTCGCCCCGCCCTCTCCTCTCCCCGTCTCCAGGTCTCTGACGCGCCGCCGCCGCGGCGCTCGTTTGAATAGCGCTCCCCGCCATTTCGCTTCCTGAGGCTGAGAGAGCGCGCGGGGTCCCCAAGGACAGCGCCGCTCCACACCGCCGTCAGAGGGAGAAAAAGAAACACACACACAAACACAGACGAGCGCTCCGCTCGAGGGGAGGGCGGCCATCTTTACTCTCCTCTGCCCTCATTTCTGGCACGGGGGAAGGAGGCTCTCTCTCGCCGTCCCTCTCGCTCGCCCGCCGTGACGGGACGGGGGCGCAGAGCGCCTCCTTCGTCAGATTTAACGCGCCCAAGGAAGAGAAAAGGGAACCGTCGTTCCCGAAAACCGAAGGCTAACTCGTTTCCTGGCGTCACGGCGACTCGAGGGGCTGAGACATGGCAGCGCGGCGTAGCTCACGCCGGGTTCCCTTCGTTCGAAGGCCGACGCTGCGGCTAGCGCCCTGCCCACCGTGCCCCAAACCGCGCAGTTTTTATTTGAGTTCAGGAGAACAATTCCCTGCTGATTTCATCACCGTCCGTCCCCAACATGGCTGTACTTTTCCAGGTGTGTTCATACCTGTAATTCACTCCTGGTGGGGAGCGGGGGGGGGGGGGGAGGGGTGGGTGCAGCCTTAGTGACCAATAGTAAACGAAGACAAAACTACACACCCCTACTAGGCCACAGGAGACCCAGCTAACACAAAATGTCAAACAAAACAATGTTGCTGGCATGCAGTGGCAGTGTTATAACGCTGACAGAACTTTCCATTGACATTGTGAGAACAGTTTTTTTTTTGTTAGCTAAGGGACGTCCCCTCTCTGTTGGAAAGTAGACTTACGCACCGCTGGCAGAGGCAAACGCACAGATTACACGTGCGTCCAAGTGCCTGGGACACTCTCGTGAACCGTAACACGTGAACGTGGCTGGGGGTTCGATTCAGACGGTTCAGGAAATGAATTTAAATCTAATTCACAAACTGAAAAAAAATCTCCATGGAACGTCGAGACACAACAAAAACATGAAGGGCATGACACAAAAACAGCACAATTCTGCACATGTCAGAAACGGTTTTTTAAAAGCTCTTTAAAATGTACATAAGAGAAAACAGAGAGCAGCAGCCACTGTTGAAAGTTCAGAGCTGATCTCACACCAGGTGAGCAAGTTAACTTTAAACAGGAGCCACCGTTTGCCCGACTAACTCTCTAGGATCAATGTGTAAACGAACATCAGCATCACAGTCCCCACAGAGCCGTGGCAGCGCAAAAGCTAACCTGCAAGTTGTGTAAGTCGCTCTGGATAAGAGCGTCTGCTAAATGCCTGTAATGTAATGTAATGTAATGCATGGGTTCAGGAAGAAGCTACGGTGGGCTTCCACATGGATGCTGACGGTTAGAACTGCAGACTCAAAGCCTGTTAACTTTCAGATGCAGTCCGCACGCGCTAAACTGTGTTAAACTGTGTTAAACTGTGTTAAACTGTGCAATGTTGTTCTGTCAGAAACTGCCCGATTTATTTGTTAGGGGTCCAAGCAGCGAAGCTGGTGGAACTGGTTACTAACTACGCGCTTTTAATTTCTTGAGGAGGTATGCGTCTTCAACGGGCGTGGTCTGCAACCGCACATGCCGCACATTGCGCACAACCCCTACACAGACCCATTTTTACATGTACTATGCAGAAGTATAAAACAGCCTTCAGTGTTACAGACATAGTAAAGGCCTTTGCGCCTAGCGGCTAGGAGACATCCATGGCGATGCAGTAGATATATTGGGTGAAGGTATATGATCATGAGGACAAAACAATTTAACCCTCCTATTATATTTGGGGTCAATTTGACCCCATTCAATGTTTACTCTCTCTAAAAATATGGTTACCATACTTTTTCAGCTAGATATTTCATGACTTTTCCTAACTTTATGGGGAAAACTATGCAAACATGAAATTAACTGAAAAAAATATTTTCAATGTCCTGTACATATGTTGTACGCATCGGTGTTGTTGGGGTCTTTGACCCCAAGCTCTATTGTTATATAAAACCATCATTTTGATCTTGTTTTCGTTGTGTTGGCTGAGGGCACTTTCACATTAATTTGTGTCTGTGTGTGTGTGTGAGTGAGAGAGAGAGAGAGAGAGAGGCCATTACCACACTGTTAATTGCATTGTTGTTTGTATTTCACTGTTGTGAATTGTATTCCACTGTTTGTATTCCTATTCCTGTTTGTGTGTGTACGCTTTGGCAATAAGTACAAATGTACTTCATGCCAATAAAGAGAATTTGAGAGAGAGAGAGAGAGAGAGAGAGAGAGAGAGAGAGAGAGCATGCGTGTGTGTGCGTGTGCGTGTGTGTGAGGAGAAAACATAGTTCCCACGAGATCTCTGATCATTCTCGCAACATGGGGGCGGGGGCAAACTTATAATAAGGGTTGCACACACAGCCCTCTAAACCATTTCTCTTTGCATTTGTGCCTCAACTAAAGATTTTGAAAATGACCACCAGACAGAGGCGTGATATTCTCTGCTATCTGTCACAGATCTTGGAGAGTGAAAGTGATTTAGATGAGGATATGTCTGAGACTGAGGATAATGTTGAGGAGGACCCTGACTATGCGGCATCCTCCTCTGATGATGAGAATGAAGCCTTTGAGATACCACATTCTGACCCTCCTTTTGTTTCTCAACCACCAATAAACCATCCTGTCATCTCTCAACCACCAAAAGACCCTCCTGTCATCTCTCAACGACCAAGAAACCCTCCTGTTATCTCTCAACCTCCAAGAAACCCCCCTGTCATCTCTCAACCACCAAGAAACCTTCCTGTCGCCTCTCAACCACCAATAAACCCTCCAGACATCTCTCAACCCCCAAGAAACCCCCCTGTCATCTCTCAACCACCAAGAACTGACATGTTCACTTCCAAAAATGGAGAACTATTATGGTCCGGATCCCCAGTTGAAAGACAGGGTAGACTTAGTGCTGCTAATGTCATCAAAATGGTTCCAGGCCCCACCAGATATGCTAGCAGTCATGTACAAGACATAAAGTCTGCATTTGAACTCTTCATAACAGCATCAATGCAAAAGGATATTCCTGAGATGACAAACTTAGAGGGGAGGCGTGTGTATGGTGACAATTGGAAAGAGCTGGATGTGACTCACTAACAATCCTATACTGGGTTGCTTATTTTGGCAGGAGTGTACAAGTCAAAAGGTGAAGCAACGGCAAGCTTTGGAATGCTGACATTGGTAGGGAAATTTTTCCAGCCACAATGTCTCTGGTGACATTTCATGTTTTCTCCCACATTTGATGACAGGGAAACAAGGCAGGGTCGACAGGAGCGTGACAAACTTGCACCTATCTCGTCTGAATGAAGAATTGATACCCATGGGTACCTAGTTGAGCTGTTACGTTCATTTTTTATAAAAACTCAATTCTGGTGATTAATTTAATTTTTATTGGTGTTTCTTCATTATTGAATAACTGTCATATTTTACTTATTGATGTTCTGAAGTGTTTTCTGAACCTAAACATTTGAAATGTTTGACATTTAAAATATTTTTTCCTGGGGTCAAACTGACCCCGAACATAAAATGTTACTATGCTTGATAATAAAAGGTGTGTTTCTTTCCAAATGTTATTTTTCTTTTTTTAATGAGCACGTAATACCAACATAAAGCCCTGCAAACACCAAAACATACTTTGTTTTCCATTTTAGGTCAATGAATGAGATTGTACAGTCATTTGCATATTTTGCAATAGTCATATAAAATCAATCGGGCGGACGGACTCATTTTTGGGTTTTAGGAGGTTAAGTCAATTCTGTCTAAACCCCTCTAACTCCTTGGGAGTGATTTGAGAAGGAGGCGTGGGAGAAAGTCAGATGAGGACCTGGCAACTTAAAATATTGTGTTCATGGAATAGGTCACTGACATTTCACACACGTGCACACACACAAACCTCAATAATACACATTTGTTTGAAACACGGAAGCCTGCATTTCTATTTTAAGAGCTGAGGATGCCACTGCAGTCAAAACCAGAGCGATGAGAAACAGAACTTCTCTTTCGTTATTAGCCTACATTTGTGATGCAAAACATGGATACGTGGAATTGGAGTTAGGCCTACGTGTATTTGTGATTCGCCAAGAATGGCATTTGTGTGTGTCATCTCGCCCCCGCAACCGTTAATCTTGCTCCCTCTACCTGCCCCATGAACGGACTCCGCTTTCCCGCAGGAGAGCATAACTCACCTGCCTCCAACTACAAAACAGAATCGAGGCATTTCCCCATTTATCAAAATATGTCTACAATCAGAACACCGTTCGTTCTTTCTATTGTATGAAATCCAGGCTACCCGGAAGCAATATGAACGTGATGTGGGTTTTTCCATCTGATTGCATGCTGTATATGTGAGATGTATTAGGTACTCCAAATAAAATCGCGTCTTTAAGAGTTAATTTAGGCCAAACGGTGACGGTTGTGTCCGATGTTTGTGAAATTATGAATATTTCCCATCTCCCATTGACTTGGGGTTCCCACACGCGTAACGTCAGACGAGAAAACGTGTCGATAAAATCGTTACTCTCCGTCCCGCAGTATATGCTTATTGAATATTTCATCTAACAAATCATGCTCCAGTGACGTTGTATGCGTGAGTCCTCATGCATGGCATCGGTTTGTGTAATGCACTGGCTATTTGGAGGGTAGCGACATTACTTGGGCGATCAGATCAGTCGAGATGTCAAACATCTTTATCTAACTTCAACGATAGCGTAGCCCACGTCAAGAATACCACATCATAATTTTAAAAAGGGGGCAGGTAAGACTGTTACATCTTATAATACAGTATAGCTGTCTTTAGGATGGCTGCCTGTGTGCTTATGCCCCAGTATTTTGGCACATGCATGCTTCCATACACACAACCTTTACACCGTTATTTTGTTTCTTGTCAGTTTCACAAGCGCATCCCCTGGTAGGCCTACACCCCATTACGCGTGTGGGTGCGCTAAAATTGGGTTCATTTCATGATTCGTTTGCCCACCATTCTGGTGGGAAAACCAGAATTTCATTCCACCTAACGGTACCACCACATAATCGCCAGCCGACCCAGCCAAGAACACATCAAAATAAATAGGAAAAGATACTATGTTGGGTTTGTAGAAAAAAATATCACCCGCACTGACTGCTCGGATATTTTGAACAGGTTATAGGTGGCTGACGAAAAACCGTCAGTAGTCTCACAGTAACAGTACCCACACCAGGTAGACTACACACAGTGTCAGTGTTACGGAGAATAATTGCGAGGACGATATACACAGCATTCAGCAGCTAAACACACAGATCCGCATTCCAAATCCGCCTTCCCTTTGTCAAAGCGATGCATCGCATCTGCCAGTTTTAGTTATCAACCTACCCCTCTGGTGGGCCAATTTAATTTTAAATGCTGGTTCTCGCCTAAGTGACCCTGTTCTGCTGGGACTGCAGGGATGAGAGAGAGAGGGAGAGAGAGGGGGAGAGGGAGACTGTTTACAGCACGGCATCTCACCGTCACCCGCTTCGCATCACCGCTTCTCACAGGATGCGGACGGATGCGGGAGACTGACCGACAGACCGCAAACCGTCCTCCACACATTTTCTGGCTACAAACCCGCTTTCTGTGTCACCCGCTTCCCGACACCGCTATTCTCTCGCTCAGCTGCGCGGTCGGATCGGCGGCACAGACCCGATATCTCTCACCTGATTCCTGCCATTCAGTTTGCCGACCATTCCTCCCCACCCAACCCCCCATACGCATGTATATGCAATAACGTAGCTGCAGATGTGCACTTGGCTTACTAGTATGTGTAAATAAAAAGCTTAGACAGATCGAGATGTTTGCATATTGGTCCATTACCCACAATATACGTACATGTAGCTAACATTTAGATATTGCACGGTTAAAACTATACCTGTAGCAGCTTCGATGTAGGGACTCAAATGAGATGATCCATTGTTGTGGTTGCCTGTTTGTTTTAGTTGTTTTGTCTCTTAATTTGATCCAGTTGTAATCTTCTAAAACCAGGGTAATTATTGAGCTTTCTTGTTCTGTTTATATAATCAGTGTCAACGCTCGCTTCATCTCACCGCATCCTCTGGTCGCGGCGTCACAACCGCGGAGCCAGTCCTTGCTTAAAAAAACACCCTTCCCTATTTCCCCAGTCTACCGTTGCCCCCCACCGGGTTTGCGTTCTGTATATTATACTGGCGCGACCGTGCTCTTCTTTGCAGGCGAGAAGAAACCGTTGTAGCGACCCTGTCTGTCTAACCCCTTAAGGTTTTATACTGCGGAGTGGCTTACCTACAGAGTGCGAAGGGGGGGAGGAGAGAGGCAGAGAAGGAGGTGGATACGCAGCGGGTGTGATGGAGAGAGAGAGGGAGGCAGAGAGTGGAGAGAGAGAGCGCGTTTTATTAATCAACGTACACCCCAACCTTCCCGGCTCGCGCAGCTCGTCCAATCAGAGGACACCGTCGCGAAAGGTTCAGCCCCGAAGCACAGCAGCAGGTTTATAGTAGAGAAGGATCGAAGGGATTCGGCGCGTGCTCCACTACTGTATGTTCCTGAAAATGATGTCATCCCCCTTGCACGCAGTATTGTGCCGGACAGAGGGCAAATTAAATCCGTCCATCCCGATTAAAACCCCCCTCACATGTCTCCATGTTTATCCGCTATGTGTTATCCCTCTGGATCTGACTGCAGCCACTGATAAGTATCACGGCTTGTCTTTTTTATGAGCAGCTTTACCGATCATAGGTAGCTGGCTGTAGTGTGTGTGTGTGTGTGTGCGTGTGTGTGCGTGTGTGTTTGTGTGTGCGTGCACATGTGTGTTTGTGTGTATGTGTGTGTGCGTGTTCACGTGTGCATGTGTGTTTGTGTGTGCGTGTGCATGTGTGTTTGTGTGTGTGTGCGTGTGTGTGCATGTGCGTGTTCGCACGTGTGTGTTTTTGCATGTGTGTGTGTGCGTGTGTGTTTGTGTGTGTGTGCGCATGTGTGTGTGTGTGTGCATGTGCGTGTTCGCGTGTTGTGTGTTTGTGTGCGTGTGTGTGTATGTGCGTGTTCGCGCGTGTGTGTGTGTGCGTGTTCGCGTGTGCATGTGTGTTTGTGTGTGCATGCGTGTGTGTGTGCATGTGCGTGTTCGTATGTGCATGTGCGTGTTCGCGTGTGCATGTGTGTGTTTGTGTGTGTGTGTGTGCGTGTGTGTTTGTGTGTGCGTGCGCATTTGTGTGTGTGTGCATGTGCGTGTTCGCGTGTGCATGTGTGTTTGTGTGTGTGCGTGTGTGTGCATGTGTGTTTGTGTGTGTGCGTGTGTGTTCGCGCGTGTGTGTGTTTGCGTGTGTGCGTGCGCGTGTTGGCGCTGATTGATCTGTGAACAACATTAGCGCTCTAAGAGAACCTTTGACTTTTAAAACCTTGGATCCAGGTGCATGACCTCTAAAGGAGTACTGACTGTGCCACTCGCTGTCTTTCTAATCCAATCTACTGAAGTGCAGCACTGCACTACTGCTGTACCCCTGCTGCTACTACAGCGCTGCTACTGCTAATCTACTGCACACGATCATGCATGAAGCTGTGCTCGCCCTGCGTACACACACCGGCATTCACACACGCGTACATACAATCACACGCTCAACCGGACGCCTGGTTCGCATCGAGCACACGTGCACCTGCATGGACGTATCCAAACCGAAGACCTGGGCTCCTTTGTTGGAGTGTACTGGATGGCCATTGACTTGGTCAAAAGTCTGTCGATCTCAGACCAAACAAGCACCGAATAATGGCATGCCCAGGCACCCCCAGAGGAGTGTGTAATTATAGGCTGCAGTCTCCCTGCGCAGTCTGTGACCCGGGCTGCCTGGGGAGGCTGGGGCCCGGGCTAATCTGAGGGATTAAGCTCACGCAGGCCTCATCCTCTCAGCTCCCGATGACATCATTCTCAATGAAGGGGGGAACCCTGTGAACCAGGCCATCGATTGGGCGATAGGTTTGGCTGCTAGGATGCCTACACCCAAAAGCCCCAATCTGGGCGTCCAGAGAGGTGCAAATCTGGGTTGCGAGGCCTCTAGACATAAAGGGGCTAGAGCCTCTTTTCCACCGTGGGGCCGAACGGGTTACCAGGGCCGCTCCGTGCCGTTCCGCGTTGCTCAGGACTCGTGGGAACGGTTACCGTTTCTGTTTCCACAGTCGGGCTGCTAAAACCAGGACTAGGAAGTATCTAAAGAAACACTAGTGATGACAGCAAGTGAAGCAGTGGATCAGGGACAGCGTCCCGTTGCGTATGTAACAAATATGCGCCAGTTGTTGTCGTCGCTCCCCATTCGGTTTTGTTTTTGTTATGTTCTGTTTCGTTGGCTGACGATATGGACGAGGATTCTGTGTATTTTGGTCTGTTTTTGGTTTTTCTTTTTAGCGTGTCATCCGCTGACCATGACACAGTTTCGGGCATTTTTATTTATATTAGCTTCTCTGCCGACCTGGCTTACGCAAGAGGACGTGAAGAGACCGGATGCGGAGTCACAAAACTGATGTAATGTGAAACCAGTCAGTGAATACCTACGTCATCAAGCCCGCCCACCGAACGGTTCTGCTGCACTGAGCACGGTTGTCTAACCGTGCCGAGAAAATCGTGCTGGGCACGGTTTGTAATCTTCCACACCAAACCGTTTCCAGGTGGAAACACCATTGGAACCGTTCCTCTCTGTGCTCAGAACCGTTCGGCCCTACAGTGGAAAAGAGGCTTAGGTTAACCCCAATACAGCTCAGGTTTCACCCAGATATAACCCGGCTACGGCCTTGTAGGCTAGAAAATGCTCACTTTTCAACCAAATATAGCCAGGTTTTCACCTGTACGCCGAGACGTCGTTTCACCGATTTTTCACCACAAAAATGTTCACTGGGACAGTGCCTGTATCCATTGAGCGGACCGTGTCATCACGCTACCCAGAATTCCCACGCCTGCGTCATCGTCCTGACAGCGCTCCGATTTTAAAAGTGCGTCTACACCGCAGAGCTAAAATCCCCGAGCTGAAGTAAGAACGGTGGAGTTTGAAAGGGACGAGAGTGTTGCCGGGTTCCTCATTATGCTCGGCCTGGCATAAGTTAGGTCAGAATAACGTTCACTGCGTGAACTGAACTGTGTTCTCGGCTATAAACAGCTGTACGAAATGAGTTTCGTACCTTATTGAACCCGTGTTTTGTAGTTGTCCAATGACCATGATACACACTGTTATACGTCTCTTAAAAGCGTCCGCTAAATAAATGCGATGTAATGTAATGGAGAGCCACAGGTTCTGCTGGTTTTTTGTTTAAAATCGGCGACCGGTTTAGACCCAGAAACCCAGGTGAGGTACCTGTGTGACCACCTGCTTTACCTGCTCAGCTTAGTGCAGGGAGGAGTCCGGCAGAACCGGCCCATCATCCTGTGCCGGCGGGCAGATCGCGGCACGTTCGGCAGAAATATCTGGCGTCAGAAGGGGTGCGGAAACCCGGGCTTAAGTTTCTCTTCTTTTTTTCATGTTCCCCAACTCTCACTCTCGAGATGTTCTCCTCTTCCTGCGACTTGCCGGTTCTATTTTCAGCTGGAACACTTTAACTATGATTTATTTATTCACGCTCAGCTCAGGAGGGGTTACCAGCTGGGGAAGATTAATCCGGTCTCTGTAAGTGTTCACAGTTTCATCAAGTTTAGTTCACGTGAATAAAAGGATGATTGCCATTGATAAACATTTTTACTAAATCGGGAGTTCCTTCAATTTGGGACGTCCACAGTCCGTCTAATGAGTGACATACCTCGTATTATTATTATATTTGGAAAAATAATTACTATTCTACGTATCTGTGTGTTTGTTATCAAAATTTATTAAAGACACACACGCATGCAAGCACGTACGCACACACACGCACACACACACAATCATGCACACACACACACACACACACACACACTCACACACACGTATAATGCTACAGATGTACTGCACTACGAGGATATAATGTATTTTTCATTTCAGGCCTCCACAGTTGCAGGGCTACCCCTCCAGTGGGAGGATCTGACAGAAGATGAACAGTAACAGCAAGCTCTTCAATCATTTAGCACTAAATACAGTGCTACAATTAACACTGTCAATGCTGCCGATAGTACAAATGTATGCTTAATGTGTATACATTTCTAAAATGGTATAGTTGATTCCAGGTAGATTTAAGGTTACTAGTAGTTTATTGAAAAACTTGGATTCAGTTGATGTTTTCCCTTAACTTTGATTTAATAACACAAAGTTTTTCTTTTGTAAAATTCAAGCATGTTTTTTGCCCTCATTGTAGTGATACTTATGTGTCACTGTGGTTGAAAGCTAAGGACAAATGCTGACTAGATCCAGGCCGATGTCTTATGTACCAGTCTACAAACAAATCAGGGTGACGATGCTAAGATGAACTCCCTGGATAGCCTGTAGGAGGAAACCTTGCCTCATGGGGGGTGGGAGTGTTGACCAACTATGAACTCTAATTTCAGTTAAATCAGTGCAGGACTGACTGTATGAAAGCATCCGAAGGTGGCACAGTAGAACATTCAGTGTTAATTTGTTCACACATATGTACTCTGTAAGTGTTGAATTAACACTGGAAAGTGTACTGCGTGGGTTGGGGGCAGACCACCTTTATTTGGTGTAGCTGAAAAGCCACCGGTAGCTTTGTGTGCTTCACTTTAAGAAGTGTGCTTGACTCAGTGACCTCTGTACAAATTTAGGTGGCATTTCAGGTGTGGGATGGTAGGGTGGAGTGGTGTGTGGGGTGGTAGGGTGGAGCAGCCTGTGGGGTGGTAGGGTGGAGCAGCGTGTGGGGTGGTAGGGTGGAGCAGTGTGTGGGGTGGTAGGGTGGAGCAGTGTGTGGGGTGGTAGGGTGGAATGGTGTGTGGGGTGGTAGGGTGGAGCAGCCTGTGGGGTGGTAGGGTAGAGCGGTGTGTGGGTTGGTAAAATGGAACGGTGGGTAGGGTGGAGTGGTGTGGGGGTGGTAGGGTGGAGCAGCCTGTGTGTGGGTGAGCGGTGGTAGGGTGGAGTGGTGTGGGGTGGTAGGGTGGTGTGTGTAGGGTGGAGCAGTATGTGGGGTGGTAGGGTAGAGCGGTGTGTGGTTGGTAAGTGGGAAGCGGTGTGTGGGGTGGTAGGGTGGAGCAGCATGTGGGGTGGTAGTGTGGAGCAGCGTGTGGGGTGGTAATGTGGAGCAGCATGTGGGGTAGTAAGGTGGAGCAGCGTGTGTGGGGTGGTAGGATGGAATGGCATGTGGGGTGGTAGGGTGCAGCAGCATGTGGGGTGGTAGGGTGGAGCAGTGAATGGGGTGGTAGGGCGGAGCGGTGTGTGGGGTGGTAGGGCGGAGCAGTGTGTGGGGTGGTAGGGTGGAATGGCGTGTGGGGTGGTAGGGCGGAGCAGTGTGTGGGGTGGTAGGGTGGAATGGCGTGTGGGGTGGTAGGGTGGAATGGCGTATGGGGTGGTAAGGTGGAGCGGTATGTGGGGTGGTAAGGTGGAGCAGTGTGTGGGGTGGTAGGATGGAATGGCGTGTGGGGGATGGTAGGGGGTAGGGTAGAGCCGTTTTGTGGTGGGTGCAGGGTGCAGCGTGTGGGGTGGTAGGGTGGAGCGGCGTGTGTGGGGTGGTAAGGTGGAGCAGCATGTGGGGTGGTAGAGTGGACTGGCGTGTGGGGTAGTAGGGTGGAGTGGTGTGTGGGGTGGTAGGGTGGACCAGTGTGTGGGGTGGCGGAGGCAGGGGGGGGAGTTTGGGGGAGGAGGGGGTGGACAGCAGGCTCAGGACTGTCCTGGGACTTCGGGCAGGTTCCCTGACTGTGGGGGAAGGGAACATGAACCAATCTGAAGCTGTAGCTGATTTTGGCTGTCTCATTTCGGATTCCTTGTATAACTGGAGATACACAGTGAAATGGTCAGTGTTAAATCAACTCCTACAGAGTTTATGAGGCCAGAGTGGACTCTTACTGTGTAGATTCTACTGACACATTAGCCAAACATGTTGGCCATACGAGTAAAAGAATATAAATATTTGAAAGGCTTCAGTAATCGTGTTTCATGAGGGTGGTCTATGCAGCTCCTAGTACCTATTTTAAGAGGCTAAGACACCATTATTTGAAGCTGAGATGCAGGTAAATACCTGACGTTTGACAGGACATAGTCCCCCAGAAGTGCAGGATTTCCCACATTCCCTCTTGGAGTGTGAATCAGATGGGTACAGTGCACAAAACTCTCTCACTGGTATCAGGTTCCCATTTTGGGAGAAGGAGCCAAAATAACAAAGTGCCCATTCTTACAGCCCCAGAACGTCATCATGGTCCCTCTCCCCATTCGTACAGCACCAGAGCGCCATCGTGGTCCCTCTCCCCATTCTTACAGCACCAGAGCGCCATCGTGGTACCTCTCTCCCATTCTTACAGGCCGAGAGCGCCATCGTGGTCCCTCTCCCCATTCTTATAGCACCAGAGCGCCATCGTGGTCCCTCTCTCCATTCTTACAGCCCCAGAGCGCCATCGTGGTCACTCTCCCCATTCTTACAGGCCGAGAGCGCCATCGTGGTCCCTCTCCCCATTCTTACAGGCCGAGAGCGCCATTGTGGTCCCTCTCCCCATTCTTACAGGCTGAGAGCGCCATCGTGGTCCCTCTCCCCATTCTTACAGGCCGAGAGCGCCATCGTGGTCCCTCTCCCCATTCTTACAGGCCCAGAGCGCCATTGTGGTCTCTCTCTCCATTCTTACAGCCCCAGAGTGCCATCGTGGTCCCTCTCCCCATTCTTACAGGCCCAGAGCGCCATTGTGGTCTCTCTCTCCATTCTTACAGCCCCAGAGTGCCATCGTGGTCCCTCTCCCCATTCTTACAGGCCCAGAGCGCCATTGTGGTCCCTCTCTCCATTCTTACAGGCCGAGAGCGCCATCGTGGTCCCTCTCCCCATTCTTACAGGCCCAGAGCGCCATTGTGGTCCCTCTCTCCATTCTTACAGCCCCAGAGCGCCATCGTGGTCCCTCTCCCCATTCTTACAGCCCCAGAGCGCCATCGTGGTCCCTCTCCCCATTCTTACAGGCCCATATTGCCATCGTAGGTCCCTCTCCCCATTCTTAGAGCCCCATATCGCCATCACGGTCCCTCTCGCTGCATTGTGTGTCAGAGGTGAAGGGGCTCATTTATGATGGGCCGTTCTGCAGTGCTCTCAGGAAGTGACATCATGCTTCACCCCTTGCGTCCCCCTTTTAGTTTCATCCATTTTGTTCTACCGGATTTGTAATCGTATGTAAGTGGTTCAGTCAGGAAGGGGATTCTCCAGTTTCGCCAATGACCTCACTGTCTGTGTCTGTCTCCATTACTGAAAGGAATTTCATTCAGAAAGAATGCACCCGCCCCCGTACACGCACACATGCATACACACACACACACACACACACACACATATACGCAATGCAACCATATATACCTACCCATTCAAGCAAATTCCTTGGGGAGGAAGCTGATTGGGGTTTTATTTTGTTTATCGGTTTTTAAATGAGGCAATTTTAAGGTGAGATCATTGGCGGAACTCGAGGTTCACCTCTTCAGCACGCCAACCCCGCCGTACGGACGCCATACCTCATTCTCCTTCGGTAATACATGCTGCGTTTAACACTGATAGAGTATTTATCGCTCCAGCAGAGTACATTTACAGAGTCCTCTTTGACTCCTATCAGCTCTGTTTGAGTTAAATTAACACAGAATATCTACTGTGCAAACTCTTTCATCCAAGCTATTGAAATTGGAGACTAGACTTGTATCTCTGTATGGAAGGACTGTTCACATTCAGGTACTATTAAAATAGGATTTTAACCTACATATTTTTAAATATGCCATTATGTTAATAACTCAGTGAATAACAGTCCATTATATATGCATTTAGTATTTTTTCAAATAATTCTCAAATCGAAGTGTTATAGAATGATATGATAGATGTTCTCATTTGAATTCTCTGACACCAATTCTAAATCTCATCCTGTTAAAATTTCTGATTTAATAACATGAATGAAAGCAAATTTCAATTACCCCTGTATCTGTTTTCATTTATTTCAAATATTTATTAATATGTATATTTAAATTTATACAGTGTTAAATTAACTCTTACAGAGTGCATATGGTCCCTATTGGAGGCATATGTACCCTGTTAGAGTTGAATTAATGCCTAACGTATTGTATTAAAATCAGTTTTCCACTTTATGCCGCTTTGTGGAATGTGGAATTTTACTCTGCTGTTTTAATTGGCCGGTCCCATTGCTAAGGGAAACCACAGCAGGAGCTGGAGGAATAGCTGGTAGGAGGGGGTTAATGACAGAACAGAGGGGTTGGAGATGTCTTCCTGCAAGTCACATGGTAGATGTTGGGAAGGGGGAGGGAGCGCAGGGAAGGAGGTGTGGCCTGGACAGCGTTGCCGTGGAAACTGAATCCTCGGTTGGCCAGTGTGAAGTCAGAAGCTTAATATTAGACTCTGACTGTAGCTGCCGCTGTGGCGTGAGTCACACTAGCACAGTGCACCCTGCATCTTAATGAAGAGAGAGAGAGAGAGAGGGAAAGACAGAGAGAGGGACAGAGAGGTAGAGAGAGAGAAAGAGAGGGAGAGAGGGAAGGAGGGAAGGAGAGAGGGAGCGAAGGAAAGAGAGAGAGGGAGGGAAGGAGGGCGAGAGGGAAAGAGAGAGGGGGAAGGAGGGAGAGAGAGGGAGAGACGATGGAGAGCGGGAGAGAGAGAGGATGGAGAGTCAGTGGTGGAAACGCTGCAGTGTGTTCAGAGGGAAAGAGCGCAGAGCTTCATGCATTATGTATTCATATAGGTATGTACTACGGTTCTTTTGGTATTCTCACTTATCATCACTGGCAATTATTTTCCAAATGATAAAAAAGAAAATATGATAATTTCAATAATACCAGCCAAGTTCAGCCTGTCCATCATGTAGCCAATGAGAGAAGCATGTATAAACCAGCCCTGCTGTCACTCAACAGCCATTTACACTCAGATCCAATCAAGCTGAGGCAGCAAAGGACTATGGGTAATCATTTCACATTTTTCAGTTTTCACGTGACAAAATAAGTCCCGAAATTTCCTACAAAAAAAAAAAAAAAAAAAAAACAATGTCACTTACCAATGCAATTTTTGTTCTGGTCACATAGTTATGAAGTTTATAGATACTCTTGTAAAACCTATAAAAATCTATTATTTCAATGAATCAATAATCAGGCGTTTCAATAATTTTACATTTATTTAAAGAATCAAGGGTGTTTGTGTACGTGTGTGTGAGTGAGTATGTATGTATGTGTGTGCTTGTGTGTGTGTGTCTGTGTGTGCATATGCATGCAAGTGTGTGTCTGTGTATGTGTGTGTGTTTGTGTGATTTAATATTATAAATGCATACCCCATATGTATCAGAACTGGTTGTGCTGTCATCTCCATAGTTAGTGCGACATTACTAAGTGCCAGACCAGGATAATCACCGTAATCTCAGATCTGATTGGTTGAGGGTGAAGGTCTGTACACCCCCCTCTGCCAGCTGTTCACTTGTCATAGTCGATGACAGCAAAGCCACCATGTTTTATTCAGATCATTATTAACATCATCTGGATTGCTTTCATGATGCTGCAAGCACCCTGTCCCTGATGTAAGAGTGTTGTCTGCAAGGTCTACGTCAGTGTTGCTCAAATAATCTATCTATCTATCTATCTATCTATCTATTAGAACTGGGTCAAATACGTATTTGTTTTGGATTCAAATCATTTTATTCACTTTACTGATCTTGTCTGGTGTATTGGAACCAATGAATTACTCTCAAAAAGTGCAAACCCCGCCTTCTGGTCATATTGGCAGGTTCAATTACACTAGGCAAGATCAACAGAACACAGAAAAGTATTTAAATCCAAAACAAATACATATTTGACCCAGGTCTGCTATCTATCTATCTATCTACATGTCTCTCTGTCTGTCTGTCAGTCAGTCTGTGTTAAAGACTAACACAGAAAGCCCTAGCATGGTGCTAGGTAGGTGTTCACTCAGAATGACTTCATACCAGCCGGCTTCCCCTTTTAAGGCAATGGATCTGGGCAAGGCGGCTTTTCCCAACATCGGCTGCCGAACCTGAGAGGGAGTGACGCAGAACCCCACCTCCCACACGACAGGCTCACTGCACTCTCTGCGGGCCAATCAAAGGCCAGCCCATTCTCTCTTAGCCAATCGAAATCAGGAAAAGGGGGAGGAGGATGATGATGGGGAACCTGACCTGATCTACCTCACTGCTGCTACTGTGAGAATGAGTCATGCAAGCTCACAAGAAACATACCTCTGCATGAATGAGAGGACTGCATCTCTCTCTCTCCCTCTCTCACTATCTCTCTCTCTCCCTCTCTCTCTCCCCTCTTTCTCCCTCTTCCTCTCTCTCTCCCTCCCTCTCTCACTATCTCTCTCTCTCTCCCCTTCTCTCACTATCTCTCTCTCTCCCTCTTCCTTTCACTCTCTCTCCCTCCCCTCTCTCTCCCTCCTCCCTCTCCCCCTCTCTCTCCCTCTTCCTCTCACTCTCTCTCTCTCCATCTCTCTCCCTCTCTCTATCTCTCTCAACTTCAAATTAAGAGAATACACTTGCAAATATCAGCAAGGCCTACATACAGAAATACAGACATACATTATAATGTGAATGTATTGTTATTGTCACTATTATAATTATAAAATGCAGAAAAAAGAAAATAATACGAATAAATAAAAATTAATAAACTAATAAATAAAATTAATATATTTTTGGCGGTCAACCACTGTCTTTCAGCTTGCGACATGTAAAGATGTACTTAGCTGCTATTGGAGCTGTTGTCCCATCTGGTAGGATTTGTAGTTTCTTCTGTTTTGTTAGGGAATAAAAGTCTCTCTCACATTCAAATTTAAAATGCTTTATTTACTCTCCAAGAAAAAATGGAATGGTTAGGTATCATGCAGGCTAGGGAAGTTTGGGTGTATCCTTTTAAAACTCTCTCTAATCTAATAGTTGGTTCTCATGCAGGCTAGAGAAGTTTGGGTGTATCCTTTTAAAGCTCTCTCTAATCTAATGGTTAGTTCTCATGCAGGCTAAGGAAGTTTGGGTGTATCCTTTTAAAGCTCTGTCTAATGGTTAGTTCTCATGCAGGCTAGGCAAGTTTGGGTGTATCCTTTTAAAGCTCTCTGTAATGGTTAGTTCTCATGCAGGCTAGGGAAGTTTGGGTGTATCCTTTTAAAGCTCTCTCTAATGGTTAGTTCTCATGCAGGCTAGAGAAGTTTGGGTGTATCCTTTTAAAGCTCTCTCTAATGGTTAGTTCTCATGCAGGCTAGGGAAGTTTGGGTGTATCCTTTTAAAGCTCTCTCTAATGGTTAGTTCTCATGCAGGCTAGAGAAGTTTGGGTGTATCCTTTTAAAGCTCTCGCTAATCTATTGGTTAGTTCTCATGCAGGCTAGGGGAGTTTGGGTGTATCCTTTTAAAGCTCTCTCTAATGGTTAGGCCTCATGCAGGCTAGGGAAGTTTGGGTGTATCCTTTTAAAGCTCTCTCTAATCTAATGGTTAGTTCTCATGCAGGATAGGGAAGTTTGGGTGTATCCTTTTAAAGCTCTCTCTAATGGTTAGGCCTCATGCAGGCTAGGGAAGTTCGGGTGCATCCTTTTAAATTTAGAAAAAATATTTTCTCTAATTTCTTGATATTTATAATATCTGGTGAGGAGCTCTGTCTCTGTGTGTTACTGGTTACAGTGGGAGCAGCCAAGGCTGCCGATGGCGGCCGGCCTGCATTGCTTGGCTGTGCTTGCTCAGTCTGTATTTTGTCAACGTTCGTTTATAATTTTTCACCGCAGTCAGATTGCCTGCTGCACTGTATTCTCGTTTTATTAGGAGCATTCTAATTTGTTTAGATTTTTCGAGTTTCCCCGTGAGTACTGTAATTTTGCTTTTGTTTCTTTATAATGTGGCTGACTCCGACTGGTTCAGTTATGAGAGTGCTGTCCTGAGGCGAGATGGTGCTAGTGGGGGTTAGTGGGGGTTAGTGGATTGAGTCTCAGGACCTGCTGAGTGAGGGGGCTCTTCTCTGGGGCCCTAATGCTCCTGGCATTACAGAGGTTTATACTCTCAAATTCAAATTCAAAATGCTTTATTGGCATGAAATACATTTGTAAATATTGCCAAAGCGTACACACAGAAACAGGAATAGGAATACAAACAACATGAAATACAAACAACATTGTGGTAACGACGATAGTACTCTTTCTCTCTCTCTCTCTCTCTCTCTCTCTCTCTCTCCCCTCCCTCCTCTCTCTCTCTCCTCTCTCTCTCTCTCTCTCTCTCACTCACTCACTATAAACTAGTAGGGAACCTGCTGAAATTTGTAAATACCTGGCGGCTGCAAAGCACTTTGATCGATTGATGATGACGACAGCAGGTTAGTAATTAATTTCTAATTTGTATCCTTGGCCCTTTCTACATTACAGTAATGTAATTTAACGATTTGACTGTTATTTTTATTTATTTCTTTATTTTTATTTTATTTTTGTCTTTGTTTGCTAGTTCATTACTATTATTTTTAAAAATTTATTATCATCTTGTTATCCAAATAAAGGGCTTTTCAAATTCTCTCTCTCTCTCTTCTCTCTCTACCTCTCTTTATCTCTGTCTCAAATTCAAATAAAAGCAAAAAATAAAATAAAATAAAAATAGTCCAAGACATGAAAAAACCAGACTGAAAGAAGCAGAATGTAAACAGCTGCTATATTGTCTTCTGTCAGTGCACAGATTTATGAACAGCAGAAATGTTCTCCCTTGAACTGCTTTATAACATTATCACACATTCCCAAAGGTATTAAAATAGTAAATGCATAATTCAAGAGCATAATTCAGTGAGATATAATGAATGCATGTTTAATTTATCGATTTATCATTTTGGTAAACTATTGCCAAATTAGCTATTCATGTGAAAATAAAAGCATAATAATATATAATGAGAACCAGCCAAAAATGCATTATTATATTATCGCCTTTTAAGCTTAAGAGAGAAAGCATATAAACTCTTTAATTTTTACATCCTTTTCACACAAGGAACTAGTTTATTTGTTTCTTTTAACTTTTTATTTGGTGTTACAGCTTGAAGTGTGGTGCCAGAAGACAAGCATGGTTTGGAAAAGGCATTTTAGATATGTCCTTTGATTTATACTCAATACCTTTTCTTAAATATCACAGAATTCTGTTGGATTTTTTTTACTGCTACAGTACAATTCCTAGATCATGATAGCCCTTGATCAACTACAACCAAGTCCTTTCCAAACATATGCCAATTTTATTTTTCCCATAAAATACTCCTGGCTTAATTTTTTTGTTTGCACATGAACAATTAACATTTAACTATACTGACTTTCATTCATACGGTTTACTTCTGCTTCTGAATTTTTGGATTACTTCAGAAGATTAAACACTTCTTGCAGGGGTGTGAGGTGGCTAAGCCAGTAAAGGCTCTGTTCTCGACCCTGGAAGGGCCCGCGGTCCGGCGGTAAATCCAGCTGTGGCACTGCCAACAGGGGGCAGAGAGGCATGTAGTGTGGCACACAGGTGGTGCTCGTATCGCCCAGGAATTGAAGGGTTTCTGCTGGCTTTGGGTACAGCCTCCCAATGTGCATAGTGACCCTGCTGGTTACAACAGGGATTAACATGACTGGGTATTCCGAACTGGAAGACCCTAACACTAACCCTAACCCTAACCCATAAAAACATTTTTGGTAATTTGTTACACATTTGTGCCACGATCATCCGTGTGAAACATGGAATAGCCGAGGTCCCAACACTGATTCCTGTGGGACTACACTTCCCACAGTACCTTGCTCAGACAAGACTCCTCCAACTGCAGCTGTTTCATTTCTACCAGGTAACCAATGAAACTGCCTGTGAAGAAGAAATAAAAAAAAATAAAAATAAATAAAATAAAATTTTAAAAAAACTTTGTAAATTCCTCAAAATAAAATCAGGAGGTTTGCAGGAAACATGCTAGTTAAACCAGAAAGCCAGATAAAAACATCTGTGTAGTAAAGATACAAAATACTATATTATTATTTTTTTGTTAAAAAGCAGTGGTCTCCAAGGAAAATGAATATGGATTAAATATTGGAAGCTTAAACCATAGGTCAGGACCCAAAACGGGTCACGGGTAGAGTATGAGGAGGGTCCTGGAGTCTGTAGTCCACTAGGCTGTGCTGGTATGTGTAATTGACTGGTCCTAAAAAGTATTTCTAATTTGGGTCCCATTTTGTTAAAAATTTTCTTAATTAACATAAATTTATTAAGCATGGTAACTCACCCCTCTATCAAGTCTGAACTATGTATTCTCTCACCTGTAGTCCTGATCCTTCCTTCCTTCCTTCTCTGTCTCTCTCTCTCACACTCTCTCTCTCTCTCTTTCTGTCTGTCTCCTTCCTCCTTTTCTTTTTCCAATGAACATCACTGTCATTTCACACCAGGCATAAAGTAACAGAACATGTCCAAGGTGTTCTGCCTTTAGCAGAAAGTTTAGCAAAAAGATCTGTCTGCCAAACAAGAGAGAGTAATTAATTTGCAATGCAATCAGTTCATATAAATCTTCTTTCAAAGAGTCCCTTCATCATACTTTAAAGATTTAATTAGAGCACTCAAACATCCCCCTTTGTTCCTTATACTGAGCACAGCGTACATACCAGTGCTGTCTAAAATAAAAACACCTGTTTTGTGTTTTTACAATTTGCATTTGGACGATCATTTAGATACATATATTAATAAGTCTTGACAATTTAACCTGATTCTGCATGCCTACGTAGGCTGGAGGATGGAAATGCCAGAAGAGAGATTTTGATTTGGTCAAAAGAGAGATAATCAGTCTTTAATCAAATCTGCCATATGACCGACTGGGTGACTGAAAAAAACAACAACAACAAAAAACCTGCTTACCCATGACATAATAGCCAGCCAATCCGCATCCTCTCTCACATAATCCCACTGAACATTCGATGTTTAAATAGATTAAGTTCTTGAATCACCCCACCGCCCCATAGTTCATTCGCCAAGGGACATTAGAGTCTAGATCGTTAAGTTCTTGTAGTTCCCACATATAGAATGACATTTAAGGGTAATATTGACTGCATTTTTATTCTCGAACGTTTACTGCCATGTGATTTAAATAATAATAAACCGCGAACGGATCATTCGCAGTTCATTGTCATAATGTGATGCACGCGGTGTACATTATTGCAATGATCGAAAGCCTATCTGCAGGTGTCAGTCACATGTGAGTGTGCTGTACTAAATGTGTCACCAAAATCTCGCCACACAAGTGTAAGGCAACGTTGGATTGTTGAGAGGCGGCTATGTCTCTTTCAGGACCACGGAGAGCTCAACTCAAACGCATCATGCTCTCTGGAAAAAAAAAAAAAACTTTATCATTAGATCAGCGTTATTTGCGAGGACTTGCTTCATTCTGTGTTCCAAAATATATATTTTATTATTAAGAATGACAACTGAACAAGATAATTAACCCTCGCTGTATCACAATGTTCAAAGATAATTTTAATTGTCAGCCAAACCATGCACATATTAACCGGATTCAATCGATTCTGCCGTGTCTCCTTTATTAGAAAAAATCAAAGCGAGCCGAAAATCACACAGTTATTGGATTACGAGCTGCAAATGTCATCATGCTTCATGGTCAATGTGGTTTTCTTTTTTCAGTACTGTAATAATATATTACGGAGGACTCGTGTGGACATATTTTACAGCGTTTCAATTAAAAAATGGCTGGTCATACACTCACTTTTTTGTTTTTCTTAACTCCTTAAATCCCCTATTTCGGCTCATCGTTGTGCATTCTCATCCTCAAAGGAGATTTTCCGTCCCTGGTCTCCTTTAGTGCCAGATTACGCTAATGGGTCTTGTTCCTGGAGATCAGTTTACAGGCAGCCTCGGTCCGTGCGGGTCAGCGCGAGAATTGAGATGCATTATCGATCATTATGAAAGTCTTCCCTGCGCTATCGTTTAGCCGTGACACGTACAAGCCGCGGTCATGCATGGACAGAAACAATACAACAACATGGTTCCACCGCGCTGACACAAAATTCAAAATGGCAAGAAAAGTTCATTAGGAATCACTAACCCTGAAAAGTAAAACACGCCTCGTGCAGACGAGCGAAATTCCCTTCAGACATAATCGTCTCTATGCCACAGGCAATGAGCCAAACATATAAATCTGCACAACCCGACGGCCCCAGAAAATGTGTAAATTAACCATACTGTCAGAATTTTGTCAGAGTAATCTTCGTAGAAGCAGAGGCTTGTGGGTCGCTGAGCAGACGGCGTATGTTTAAGGTCTCCCCTCGTCCTGTCACGGACTGTACTCAAAGACAAATGTTGATGGGTCTAACAAGCGAAACCCTACACCACTTAAGAAAATGGAGCGCCCGATCTATGGTTATCGATTTAATTGTGCTGAAAGGGGGGGCGGGGAGTTGCGTGGACGCTTCGATCGTTATTCTCTCTGAAGTGATATCACAGCGCCCCCTGGCCGCCAGGAATATTTGCTGTACGTCTGGATAAAAAAATACTAATTTATTCTTTCAGGCACAGGTCAAAGGGTCAGTCTCCAGAAAATTACTGCAAATTTCCCAGCGTGAAATTTCGCAGAAGAAGGTCCAAAGCCGATTCGTACGGAGTTCACGTGTTTAAATACCGTAACGTTCATCGGATGATATGCAGCGTTTATTGATCCACACCTTAAGCAGTTCTTGGCACAACCATGAAAGTAATTTAGGACTTTCAGTATTTAAGCGTGCGTCATGTAGCGCAGAAAGGACTGAAGTGTTTATCTCGATCTTTATCTCCATGACTTTATTTTAATGAGCATGTCTGGAAAGTGAACTGTTTCAATTGATTTCTAATATCCCAAAAGCTGTAGAGTGGTTTATTTAAATTTAACAGAATAATACTAATGGCACCATGGGTGTTTTCAAAAGCTAAAAATGTACTGCTCAGAACTAAATGAATGGTAGGATTTCATCATGAATTTCTCAAAAATATGGAAAAATTACACAACGGACCCAATGCGTCCTGGACTGAAGAAAACAGCTGCCACGCGCACCGGGCTTCCGTCTGACCGCCGTATTCTAACGCTATGCAGCATCACACTGCTACACAAAATGACTTCGCGTGCCTGAACTTCGATGCACGAAAAAGGACAAAAATCGTGCTCACTTTGCAACTGACGCGAGATACAGACAGACGATAAGATTTGTTCTTTTAAATCGTCTCAAGAAATGTGCACAAGCAACCTCGGTAAATATCTTAGTATATCCTACACTGCGTTTAGCGATGTCTGTAAACATCCGTATACGCAATTTACAGCACTAGCCCCTGAAACTACACACGCCTGGATATTTTCGGGATGTTGACTGAATTTGACCCATCCACGTAGGTTACATTTATGTTACATTCTGCAATAACTGTTGAAATATACTCAAATTGCTTCGTCAGTGAGGTGACCGACGCAAAAATCGTTTTTTTCATTATTGAATATCGCCACGTAAAATTACGGCGCCGCGTATACAAAATAACACCGAGAGCTGCTTTGCTAAATCGGTCAAATAATTTTCTATACAAATAAATTGTAATAGACATAACCCAGCGTCTTACCTTTGCTGTGGGCAGTTCTCGCGTCGTTGGCTGAAGAGACGTAACGTTAGTGAAAGGGTCCGAACGGTGACAAAGAACGGCCCGGATTTTAATTATTTTCGCCTCTGACTCGCTCACTCGGTTGTGTGAGCGTTGAGCGTCCGTGCATGCAGGGTCGCTACGTCAATACGCGTCCCATCTGGCTAATTGTGATATCAATACAAATCTGGGAGTCATGGACGGGTGAAAGAGAGGGGGAGGAGCTGTCTCTGCACCTAGTGCTGAATCAAACTCACACATTTCCGTGCGGTTTGCTTCGCATTGACCGTGCTCTATACGTACGTCAGAGTTTAATAATGTTATTCATGAAACAATCAATGAAAGCCGTGTTTTGTACTGTTTTAATATTTTCCTTCGAGGAAGACATTTTCTTTCACCCCCCGTTTATCCCGTGCCCAGATTCACGTGAGCGAATCCGCAGTCGCATCCTGAACCAATGAGGAAACAGGACCAATGTACAACCTCGAGGCAGCGCGATAGCAGCAGAGCGCTTATTAAAAAACAAACAAACAGATTTGTGCGTTATTGCGGGGCGTTACTGGGATCTTAGCATTACTGCAAAGTTCTTACGTATGTAACGTATTATGTACACACGATGTAGTTTAATGAAATGTACACAATTATATGACATGTAATTACGTATATTACATAAATAAACATTTAATGCGCCCAACATTCATTATCCATCATAGAGTGTGTATGCATTTGTGTGTGTGTGTGTGTGGGTGTTTTTTTGTGTGTGCGTGTGTGTTTGACAGAGTGTGTCTCCACGTGTGTCTAATAATATTTGCCACAGCGGGGACATATTGGATGATGAAGATGAAGGCGTTAGAGATGAAGTAGGAAGCCAATAAAGATGCTTATCAACCAACCAACCAACCAATCCAATCAACCAACCAATCGATATTAATTTTGTTCACCACAATTTATAAATTGTCACACAACACTTCTCAGTGAACATATTACAGAGGGAAAATACAGAGAGAAAATCGGGAAACGATAAAAATGTTCCCCTTTGCTGCCTTATGTTGTGAGATGTTAGAATCCGTTAGACACACACGCATTTTGGAAATGACATTACTCACGGGGACTGAGGTACTGTAGATACAATGGCCCTCGTTTATGAAACATGCCTACACTCATATTTGATTGTAAACTGTGTGTATGAACGTTTCCACAAACATTTTGCCATTTATCTTTTTTTAAAATCTGTATTTGTTCATGGCTGTTTCCTTTTGCAAATCAAATGAACAGGATTGTGCATAAAATTTACAAAGAATTCCTCATCTCATACACCTGGGATACAATAATAATAATAATAATAATAATAATAATAATAATAATAATAATAATAATAATAATAATAATATCCTTGCATTTATATAGCACTTTTCTGAATACTCAAAGTTCTTTGCAGCGATGAAGGGGAACTCACCTCACCCACCACCAATGTGTAGCACCCACCTGGGTGATGCGCGGCAGCCATTTTGCGCCAGAAAGCTCACCACACATCAGCGAAGGTGGAGAGGGAGAGAACATTTTTTTAGCCAATTAAATCAGAGGATGATTTGGTGGCAAGTTTACGAGAGCCAGATCTGGGATTTATGCACAAAAACAAAGGTTTGCACATATGTCTGTCATGGTTCTACCTTTTCTGTTCCAGTTATTCCTTTTTTGGCCACCAGTTGGCGGCATTTCACATCTTTGTACTGTGGTTCGTTTGTCTGATTGCGTTCTCCTGTGTTGATTCTATTATTGGTGTCTCATTATCCAATCGTTGTGCCCACCTGTGTCTCGTTATCCCTCTCCTCTCTGGGTTTATTGTGCATTGTGTTCTCCTGTGTGTTGTTAGCCCTCTGTGTATATAAGTCTTGCTTCTCTGTCACTCAGTACGGGATCCTACTATTGTGCTCCCTTGTTGGTTGGTCCCTGTGTTTCGAGGATTTTGAGTTCCCCTGCTTGTTTCAAGTTTTTTCGAGTGTTTTGATTTCCTCGTTTTTGTTTTTCTGTTACAAGCATTTTTGGAGTTTTTGGAATTGCCCGCCGTGGCTTAATTTTGGTTTCATGTTGATTATCTTGTCAGGGAAGTCTTTGTTTAAAACTTACCTTTGGGACTTCCTGTGTTTTTACTCTGCGCTTGGGTCCTACCTCAACAAAACCTGACATTGTCATGAATCTCGTACTGTTTAGTTGTCTGAACATTTTTTAGAACAAAAGAAAGAACAATTTAAGAGATGTTTTGTGAATAAGGCCTGTTGTCTTCTGGACCTCAAACATCTGAGATGAGAGTAAAACAGTCTCCTTCTCCTCCAGCTGCCGGGAGTCAGCCATATTCTCCTGCTCCATCCTTCTGCTCTTCCCCAGGCAGGGCTGAACACTCCTCTTCCTCCAGGGCCTGCTGTGTGTGCAGGTCCTCAGTATCACCAATCACACAGGCCAAATTAGCTCATTTTCTCAATACACTTACTGTGGTTTAACTGTCGGCAACGCCTCGATAAGATGTTTCACATTGGGACACACGATGCTGGTCTTCACCTGTCGTTCATGAACTTATTGAGAAATGCGGCTAAAATATCAATTACAGAAATGGGTCTAATGAGATGGCCGAGGGCAGACGTTGGCAGGAAACCCGGAGACGGACCTGAGCCTCCTTGCCCGTCGCTGCTCTGCGGAGTTTCAGCTACAGCTGGCATCACGGGCGGGGCCAGGAGAATCCAGCCCTCCAAGCTCCAAGAAGGTTTTATACCACCCGGGATCAACAGAAGAGCTTATTGTCCGGAAACGGACGTGACTCAAAATCCTGTGACTCGCAGCACACCACAGATATAATTTATTATTGATGCCTCATACCGTACACACTCTACGGTGACTCACGCAGGCCTGTGTGTGATTGTGTGGGAGTCTAGACTGTAAGACCTTCACTTAATGGCCTCCTCTGTAAGGATGCATTATGCGGTCAGATGCTCATCTCTGACATTACAACCCATAGACTCCCAATAGCCAGTCTAAAACAGACAGGTGAGCTGAGAACAAAGCACCGTAATGTTTTGAAAACGTATTTCATTACCAATGCTTATTTCATACATTACACATTGAGAAAATCTTAGTGGTACACACGTTTAAACTGCTGTAACACTGAGCATGTATTTGTAATAAATTGGTCGTCGGTGCCTTTGCTCGCTTGCGTTCCCGAGAGGAGCACTGCTCTTCTCCATTTTTGTGAGCTGCTGTAGATAAGAGCGTCTGCTAAGGGAATGTAATGTAATGTAATTGCCAATTGACCTGATATCAACATGCAGAGACAGAGACTTTTAAAGTGGTACTTTGAACAAGAAGAGGGACCTGTGGAGGGGGGGGGGGGGGGGGGGGGGGGGGGGGGGGGGGGGGGGGGGGGGGGCTCTGGCATGCTAGAAATACTGTGGCGATCTTGCCTGTGTGTAATTAAATAATTGTTAGCTTGTTAGCGGTTAACTTGTCCCGCTCCGCGATCGTGTAAATACTCGTTATTTTAAATGTGTGTAGCCTGCTAGGAATCGCTTCCGTAGCGCTAGCAGCCCCTCGGGTTTATGATTTGCACCGTGATGTTTCTGTCATTAGTCAACTAGCCAATACTGTCGTTGTATTCCCTGCCTGTCTCTGTTTTGCGTGTCTCGTGCTGCTGTTTCCTGCTGTATGTAAATTATCCGACCTTTGTGTGATGTGACGTTAAGGCTGTGTGATTGGTTTGTTCTGTTGCGCCGGGGCAGCCAATCACGGCGAACGGGGTTTGACAAAAGCAGGCTTTGCCCAGCTATGGTGGTCAGTCTACGAATTACCATTTTGAAGAGATGTCACAAATAAAGCGAAGCTCCCCGGGAGCGATTGGAAAACAGCCAAGCCAGTCTCCGTCTCTGCTTCCTCGCGAAACCGCCACATTGGTGTCCGGAAGTGGGATTCAGCTAGCTGAAGTGGAGAAGGCGATCCGAGAGCTGGAAGAGAGACTGGGGGTACCGAGGCGGCGGAAGACCGAGGCAGCAGAGACGGCGACGGGCGCCGATCTGCAGAGCTCGGTGGCGCAACGACAGAGAGCCCCCAGACAACCAGACGGAGCCAGTGCTGTTCGTCCTACGCACCCAAGGGAAGCTAGCGCTAGCACGCTAGCCAACGCCAGCATGACAACCACTACGGTAGCTAGCACACAGCCGAAGCTAGCCCGTTTCAGTGGAGCAGCACAGTGGGAGACGTACCTAGCTCAGCTGCAGCTGGCTGCCCATCACTGCGGCTGGAGCGAGAGCCAGACGGCGATGCACCTAGCACTCGCCCTGGAGGGTCCAGCGCTGCAGGTCCTGCTAGACCTCGATGCTGCCGAACAGGGCGATCTCAAGGCGCTGACGACGGCCTTGGCAAGGCGTTTCGGCCAGAGGCGGTCGATGCAGAGCAGCCGGGAGAAGCTCAACAGCCGCCGCCGTGAAGGAAAAGAGAGCTGGGGGACCGTGGCTGCGGACGTGCGGCTCCACGCTCGGCAGGGCTACCCGTCCCTCGACTCGGCAGGGCAGGATGAGCTCGCGCTGTACGCCTTCCTCCAGGCCCTCTCCCCGGAACGGCTGCGCCAGCACATCATCCTGACCACGCCCTGCTCCCTAGACGCCGCTCTCAAGGAAGTAGAGAGGGCGGAAGTCCCCTGCTTGGCTCCAGAGCAGACAACCCGGCCCCGCGTCCGCGAAAGCGACTGCTACGAGGAGGAGGAGGAGGAAGTCCGTTGGGCACGCTCACCCCCACAACAGCGGCGACAGCGCCCACCACCAGCACAATGCGGCCGCTGCTATCGCTGCGATGAGCCAGGGCACCTGGCCCGCGACTGCCCAGCACCAGCGCCCAAGCCCCGATCGCCACGGCTGGCGGGAAACGACGCGGGGGCAGGCGCTGTGAGGAAACCGCTGTCCCAGGAACCCATCCTCAATCAGGAGCAGCCTGCTGCGTCTGAAACCAGTTCGGTCCCACTCATAAAAGCAAATATTTCATCTGCCTTTGTGAAGGCGGGAACCGAGCAAAGTCCTTCCATTATGAGAGCCGAAAGCAAATTCCAGTCTGCCCTTTTCAGGGCAGGAGAGCAGCCTGCCCTTTTGAGGGCGGAAAAGCAAACCATCCAACAGCGAGTGGGCCGACTGGGAGAGGCGGACGGGCTATACCTGCGTTGTAGGCTGGATGGGCAAGCCTGCTGGGCACTGGTCGACACGGGGGCCACCATCTCCGTGGTGCGACCGGGAACGCTCCCCAACACTGCCTGGTCCCCAACAACCACTCAGCTGCAGTCAGTGACGGGACAGAGGCTCGCCATGCGGGGCAAGAAGATGGTGAACGTGGAGGTCGGAAACAGAGAGGTGGTGACGCACGAGTTCTGGCTGGCGGACATCATCGACGCATGCATAATCGGCCTGGATCTGCTGGTCCACTGGGGTGCCTCGGTGGACATCGCCAACGCCAGGCTCTCCATCGGTGCCACCACCCTCGCCCTCCACGCCACCCCCAAGAAGAAACGCAGGTCCAGGAGGACCCGTTGCCGACTCGCACCTTACCAACCACTCGCCACCGAAGACGCAGCTGGTGGACAAGTTAGCAGCCCTGTCCCCTCTACACCACCGGCAGCAGAGGAAACGGCACAGCCCACCACGGGCCGACCTACTCGGAAGCGACGGCTACCAAATTATTTAATCGACTACGAGGTAAATCGCGTAGAAATTGTGGGTCGTCGGGGACTAGCGACCCTTTAGGTGGGGGCTGTGTGGCGATCTTGCCTGTGTGTAATTAAATAATTGTTAGCTTGTTAGCGGTTAACTTGTCCCGCTCCGCGATCGTGTAAATACTCGTTATTTTAAATGTGTGTAGCCTGCTAGGAATCGCTTCCGTAGCGCTAGCAGCCCCTCAGGTTTATGATTTGCACCGTCATGTTTCTGTCATTAGTCAACTAGCCAATACTGTCGTTGTATTCCCTGCCTGTCTCTGTTTTGCGTGTCTCGTGCTGCTGTTTCCTGCTGTATGTAAATTATCCGACCTTTGTGTGATGTGACGTTAAGGCTGTGTGATTGGCTGCCCTGGCGCAACAGAACGAACCAATCACGGCGAACGGGGTTTGACAAAAGCAGGCTTTGCCCAGCTATGGTGGTCAGTCTACGAATTACCATTTTGAAGAGATGTCACAAATAAAGCGAAGCTCCCCGGGAACGATTCGAAAACAGCCAAGTCAGTCTCCGTCTCTGCTTCTTCGTGAAACCGCCACAATACATTTATAATTTATCTAAAAAATGTTACAAATTTTAGGAAATTGTGGAGTTTATATTACATAAATATTGTATTTTTTAAGCAGCCACGTGACCTTGAACAAGATAAACAGCTGTTCTTTTATAAGCATCTCTCTATCACTATTCACCTGTCTCAAATTTAAAATCGTGGGCAAATTAACTGCCATGACTGCTTCTGGCCACTGGAGGGAAGCAAATAGTAACTTCAATTTAAAAAAAAAAATAATTGCGCGATAAAAACATTGAAGACGACAGCACAGGAGGCTGGATTAAGTGACTACTGTGAGGGGGCATCATATGTGTTTAAGAGGCTTTCTGTGGGTAATTATTTCCTTTTTGTGTTCTTTTTTAAACACATTTGCCCATACGGTGATATTGCAGTAATATGACCTTACAACCTCTCTTCTTTAGGTTCATAATGACTATGAGACCTTACGAGACAAATCAAAGCTGCAATGGCTCATCTCATCATTGAATCTTCCTTTAATTCCTCATGTCTGATCTTGTCCCTCCTGTTTCCCTAATCATTGTTCAGCTTTCAACTACTGAGATATGCCTGAAAGTAAACACACTTTGCATGTTCGGGGTTCCATATCTGAGTAGCCTGCATTTGAAGTCTTATGAAAATAACTGCACCATAATCATCTGAGGACGGAGTGTAGCACAGTGGGTAAGGAACTGGGAACTGGGCTTGTAACCGAAAGGTCGCAGGTTCGATTCCCGGGTAAGGACACTGCCGTTGTACCCTTGAGCAAGGTACTTAACCTGCATTGCTTCAGTATATATCCAGCTGTATAAATGGATACAATGTAAAATGCTATGTAAAAAGTTGTGTAAGTCGCTCTGGATAAGAGCGTCTGCTAAATGCCTGTAATGTAATGTAATCTGACTAGACTGCTGAACTTTTTGAGTAAAATGTCGAACTCCTGGTTTCAGCAGTTGGCTGGTTGCCAGACACGCAGGACAGACCATGATTGATCTCTGGCAAAGGCCTTCGATCTTCTCAGACATTTTATACACTAGAACTAACTCTCTCTTATCCCCACAGGCTTTATTACTACCTGCCTCCTATTCTTCAACACCCAATTCAGAAAACATGCTGTCTCTCCACTCTAGAGCTCTTTAACAAACTGTACAAAACTCTAATGATTGGCTGCTTGATTCCTTAATTAAATTTTTGTATTGAGTGCATGTTAAACTAACTGGACTCTAACTGAAAAAAAAAAAAATTTGACCTATGCAAATTGCAGCTTTGCCAGGGTCTGTAATAAACATAATTATTTAAACAATGCAAATAACCTGCTCATAACCTTACTGCACTATGAACCTGACCAGGCTGCTCATAACCTTACAGGACTATGAGCCTGACCAGGCCGCTCATAACCTTACAGCACTATGAGCCTGACCAGGCTGCTCATAACCTTACAGCACTATGAACCTGACCAGGCTGCTCATAACCTTACAGCACTATGAACCTTACTGCACTAGGCTGCTCATAACCTTAACCTTACAGCACTAGGCTGCTCATAACCTTACCAGAGCTGACCAGGCTGCTCATAACCTTACAATACTGACCAGAGCTGCTCATAACCTTACAGCACTATGAGCCTGACCAGGCTGCTCATAACCTTACAGCACTATGAGTCTGACCAGGCTGCTCATAACCTCAGCACTATGAGCCTGACCAGGCTGCTCATAACCTTACAGCACTATGCGCCTGACCAGGCTGCTCATAACCTTACAATACTATGAACCTGCTCATAACCTTACAGTACTATGAACCACCAGGCTGCTCATAACCTTACAGTACCTATGCTCATAACCTTACAGCACTATGAGCCTGACCAGGCTGCTCATAACCTTACAGCACTATGAGCCTGACCAAGCTGCTCATAAACTTACAGCACTATGAACCTGAGCAGGCTGCTCATAACCTTACAGCACTATGAACCTGACCAGGCTGCTCATAACCTTACAGCACTATGAGCCTGACCAGGCTGCTCATAACCTTACTGTACTATAAGCTTGACCAGGCTGCTCATATAGAGCTCAATGGTTGGCCCCTCCCACTGAATCATGTAGAGCTCAATGGTGGGCCCCTCCCTCTGAATCATATAGAGCTCAATGGTGAGCCCCTCCCACTGAATCATATAGAGCTCAATGGTGGGCCCCTCCCACTGAATCATATAGAGCTCAATGGTGAGCTCATGTCACTGAATCATATAGAGCTCAATGATGAGTCCCTCCCACTGAATCATATAGAGCTCAATGGTGAGCTCCTGTCATTGAATCATATAGAGCTCAATGGTGAGCTTATGTCATTGAATCATATAGAGCTCAAGGCAGAACAGAGCAGAGTATTAGACTGAATCTCGGGGTTTAATGACAGAAGCTGCCGCAGAGCACAGTGATGTGCTCAATTCAGGGGTCTATGGACAGAATGCCTATAAATTTCATCACCGTAATCCAGTACAGGGAGAAGCATTGCCCGCCCAATCCTCTTCCTACTTTCAGGCGAGAAACAGGACCTATTTCTGTATAAGAGAACTATTTAATCCACTGCTTGTTATCAACCCAAATACTCATAATAGGGACAAGTTCAATTTAGAGACCCTTCTGGGTATAAATATGAAGTCCTTTGGCTCAATCTTATGAGATTTTGAGAATAACATGAACTTGGTATTGTCCTCATTTAGGACAAGCATATGATCAATCAGCACCATGTTGATAACCGATGACTAGTTTTGGGAAATCTACAGAACTATATAATATGAAATTATAAGTCACACACTAGTTTTACTAATGATCATGTGTGTGTACGTTTGTGCGTGCGCGCGTGTGTGAATGCGCGTGTGCGCTTGTGTGTGTGTGTGAATGTGTGTGCATGCGAGTGCGTGTGTGTGTGTGTTTGTGCGTGCGTGTGTGGGTACGTGAACATGTGTATGTGTGTGTGTAAGTGCATGCGTGTGCATGCATGCATGTGCATGCGTGCGTGTGTGTGTGTGTGTGTGCATGCATGTGTATGTGTGTGCGTGTGTGTGTGTGTGTGTGTGCGTTTTTGTGCATGAGCATAGGTATAATAATTACAGCATTAAAGTTTATTTGGATATGGGGCAGATACAAACACGTCAACGCAGTAATAAACAACCTCCCCATGCATTGCACATAGCACGCATAGCTAATGCTGAATTCCAGCGCCTGATGGGTTTGTAAATACACTGTGAATCCCCTGGATGTTAACTATCCAAGCTACAGATGGGTTTGTAAATACACTGTGAATCCCCTGGATGTTAACTATCCGAGCTGCAGATGGGTTTGTAAATACACTGTGAATGCCCTGGATGTTAACTATCCAAGCTACAGATGGGTTTGTAAATACACTGTGAATCCCCTGGATGTTAACTATCCGAGCTGCAGATGGGTTTGTAAATACACTGTGAATGCCCTGGATGTTAACTATCCGAGCTGCAGATGGGTTTGTAAATACACTGTGAATGCCCTTGGATGTTAACTATCCGAGCTGCAGATGGGTTTGTAAATACACTGTGAATGCCCTGGATGTTAACTATCCGAGCTACAGATGGGTTTGTAAATACACTGTGAATGCCCTGGATGTTAACTATCCGAGCTACAGATGGGTTTGTAAATACACTGTGAATCCCCTGGATGTTAACTATCCGAGCTGCAGATGGGTTTGTAAATACACTGTGAATCCCCTGGATGTTAACTATCCGAGCTGCAGATGGGTTTGTAAATACACTGTGAATCCCCTGGATGTTAACTATCCGAGCTGCAGATGGGTTTGTAAATGCCCTGTGAATCCCCTGGATGTTAACTATCCGAGCTACAGATGGGTTTGTAAATACAATGTGAATGCCCTGGATGTTAACTATCCGAGCTGCAGATGCTTCCTCTCGATATCTCCCTCCCCCAGAAGCCTAGGGCAGGGGCTCAACTCGCCCTCCATGAGACTCAGACTGTGCGCCTTCATAACCCTGAGAAACAGGCTAATAAATCAACATTTTATCTGCGCTCAAAAGCTGTCCTGCCAGGCTGTTTTGTGTCAAACAATTTTCCCTCCGTTTAACTAATTATTTCTCCAGCATGCGCTGTGATGTGCAATTAATTTCATAATCTACAATTATGATTTTCCGAGCGTTTACCAAGCCACAATGCCTGAAGGAAGTTCTAGGACAGCAAAACACAGGATTCTGCACACTGATATTGCGGCTGCTCATGACGGCTATGTGAGGTTTCAAATTAAGCAGGAGACAATAATTAGACCAATAATATAATGAAGCTAACACTCAGATGGAGATAAAAAGACAGGGTGTATATAAAACAGTTTTGGGAAAAAAAGGAACGATTTGACATCAGGAATGGCATTTTTCATACTGTTGAAAGGGGAAAGCTAAACCATACCCACTCCACCAAAAATGGTTGTTTCTTTCTGCAAAGGGTACCCTTGTCATTACCTTCTGCATGTTCCATTAGCAGAATTATCTTACCTAGCTCATGAAGTGAGAGCAAGCCATGTACATTTTGAGAGAGGGGGTGAGAGAGAGAGGGAGGGAAGGAGAGAGAATCAGATAGGGAGTGTGAAAAAAGGAAGGAGAAATACAAGCATTAAGCAATTTCCACTTGATTTAACCTGCTTGATGGATGAGAGAGATAAGAAATATTTTTCGACCTCAGAAGCTGAATTAATTTTGAAACAAGCCAACAGCACTGAGCTCCATTTTTGAGGCTCAAATGCAGGAACCGTTGAAATATAATAACTGCAAAGACGAAGTCATACCATCACAGCTGTCACAAACCGCATGATTAGAGTTAGTCATGTGATAGCAGCAGGTGAGAATGTATTCCGAGCAGGAAGATTACACAGTCTAACAGTCTCGCCTGTGAGGTCACAGCATCCGACCTCTGAGAAGAGAGAGGTCAGCGTATCATTATCACTTTTACATGATGCTCAAGACATCTAATCCGGGAAAATAGGCCACTGAGAGAAGACAGTCCAGCAGTGCTGGGTGCCATCTTACACCCAGTCACTCCATCGCTTCAGGGAGTCTTTAGGTTCTCCCCGAGTACGCTTATCTTACTATAGTTTGGCTTTGACTGGCTTACGTGTGCCTTGTCTTCCAACTCCACAAATGTTCGAGCGTCAGAGTTCAGGTGTTGATACTTTCAGAAATTAGGACCTTGTTGTTTTCACCTGTTCGTTTGTCTTTTCATTCATTAAAAATGTAACATCTTTCCAAAAAACAGAAAATATGGAAAATATAGAACAGAGAAAGTAATTCTGATTTGACATGACTGGTCAAGGTCCTGGGATGTGAGTGTTAGTGTCATATTTCTGACAAAACATGCATTGTAATAATCGCCCCATATTTCTGGATCACAGTATTTCATCAGTAAGACAATGCATTGATGACAGACCTGCCAGATGTATGTTTCTGATTGGAAATAGCCTAGCTCTATGAAGAACTACTGAATGTGCTGCCTGAATGGTCTCCAAAAAAATCTTTATAAATGCCTGTCACCTGCCAATCACGCCTAACAGACAGTGCCATAGACTCCCCATACCAAGCCTAAACAAAACCTGATATGCTCAAAAGAACTGAGCTTTAAGCATATTGTTGAGTTAGCTGAACCCATGCCTTTCACTGAACACATGCCTTTCCCTGAACCCATGTCTTTCACTGAACACATGCTGAACCCATACCTTTCACTGAACCCATGCTGAACTCATACCTTTCCCTGAACACATGCCTTTCACTGAATCCATGCTGAACCCATACCTTTCCCTGAACACATGCCTTTCACTGAACACATGCTGAACCCATGCCTTTCACTGAACACATGCTGAACCCATACCTTTCACTGAACACATGCTGAACCCATGCCCTTCACTGAACACATGCCTTTCCCTGAACCCATGTCTTTCACTGAACACATGCTGAACCCATACCTTTCCCTGAACACATGCCTTTCACTGAACACATGCTGAACCCATACCTTTCACTGAACCCATACTGAACCCATGCCTGCTGAACACATGCCTTTCACTGAGATGCTGAATATTTTGTCTTTGTGCCTGTGTCTCTTTTACTAACCCTTCTCTTAGGAGTATCAATTCATTTTGAGTTGTTCATTCCGGCAAAGGTTGACCCACCAGGTTCCTCTGCCTATCAACAAATTTAATGATTTAATTGATACCTCTGATGATGTCAGATAAGAGTGAACTTTAAGCACTTAATGCAAAACGCAGCCTAACAGGGCTCTCTGCAGTTGCATCCGCACAGTATTTGTACGTCC